>JABMIG010000017.1:588095-745595 GCA_013187285.1 Cyclotella cryptica
AAGAATATGGGCCAAAAAGAAACGGTAAGAGTGTGCTGTTAAAGTACTTATGGATATAACTGTCCCGGGTCAACTAACAATGCCAATCTGCGCCGCGAAGACCACGCCCAACAGAAGCATTGACATCAGATCTTGGGCTCAGATGACTAAGGTGAGTAGATCTGGCTGATTTGAGTTCTTTACGCGTATTCGGTATATATATAACAGCATGCAAAATATAACTCATCGCAAGTACGTATCGATGTTATATACATAACCAGGGACGCTATGAAGGGCAGAATACTTGTGTGGTGACTGACTATGGGGGAAATGAAAGAATGGCCAATGTGTTGGATGAAAGCACGGTAAGATCTTAAACAGATTTTGTTATGTATATGAGGACGGTATATACATAACAGTATGCTAACCTACATCCCCCGTATGTCCTTATCTTTGCTATTTATATAAACTTCGTGACTGTAAGGGATGGAACAGCTGGGAGGGGTCATCGAGAGAGAACAGTGTAAGTCACTCTTGCAGTACTTCTTCATACCAATCATTTCTCTGACATCATCATTTTTGATATGAATATAACATTGTTATATATATAACCTCGTCACAAAGGGGGTCATTCGTGACTGTAAGGGATGGAACGACTGGGAGGGGTCATCGAGAGAGAACAGTGTAAGTCACTCTTGCAGTACTTCTTCATACCAATCATTTCTCTGACATCATCATTTTTGATATGAATATAACATTGTTATATATATAACCTCGTCACAAAGGGGTCATTCGTGACTGTAAGGGATGGAATGGCTGGGAGGGGTCATCGAGAGAGAACAGTGTAAGTCACTCTTGCAGTACTTCTTCATACCAATCATTTCTCTGACATCATCATTTTGATATGAATATAACATTGTTATATATATAACCGCATCACAAAGGGGTCATTACAGAAACAGGGGATGACACTAGGCTTAGGATCGAGCCATTGGTCTTGCCAACGCAGTTGGAGAGTGAGAGTTCTGAGGACGAACAGGAAGATGAAACAGAGGCTACTACAGAGAAAATTGGTGATGAGAACGCGACCCAGTACGACGAAGACATAAACGAGGATGACTCTAAGCTCGCACCGAATGAAATATTAGTAGGGATTGAGAAAGCTGCGTATTTGGTGAGACATCACAAACGAACATGTTCCAACTATTTTTCTTTGTGGTAGAAAACCAAACTCACTGTTTTGCTGATGATGATCAATAAACAAAGGTGAGCAGCAGTGCAGTTGGGAAAGTGGAGAAGGAAATTCTGGAGGTAATTTTTGCAAAAGATATATTTATGACTGTTTAACAAATGTTACATTCATAACAAGATTTGTTTGAATCATTTTTGTGTGGAAAACAGAAAAAAACGATGAAATTAATAAGCTCAGAGCAATTCAACGTCAACGAAAGTTGGGTTGGAGATCGTTGGCCGACTCGCCTTTTATGGAAGGAGGGGAGAGCTCAGTCACCCGTACACTAGGATGAAAACACCTAATCTTAGACAAATGACATGTTGGTACAGATGCAAATCATATCGCACCTTTGGATGCGACGAAGCTTAAGTTGACGTTAGTGGGGGCCCACTGGTGAATCAGAATGGACGCTAAGTGGTCACCACACGCAAGTCTGTCAAAATAAAAATGGTATAGCGTCATCAACCGGTGCTTCACTGGATGAAAATAAAGACAACTCGAAGATAGTGGACATATCCGAAAAGTTTAAAAATCGTTTGACAGAGATAGCTGTGGAGAAAATTTGGCTCGCTCCTATGAAGATTTGGAGCATGGTACGCAAAGAGATTGTGGGAGAAGGAGGGGGTGGGGCAGTAACAATCCCAAATTCAGATGTGGTCAGTAAAGCATGCTTTTGTGAAGACAAAATGAATACTTTGTTATGTGTACATGTGTATTCTCTAACATTATTCTGCCCATCTCTTTTGACGTTACCAACAAATGTGAAATGGTCGAACACAGGTGCGTTTATGTCGTTTTTATGTACATAACAAGATATGTTTATGTCGTCGTTATATACACACCAACAATTACTATTTGCACACCCCACATTGTGTGAAATCGTCAAACACAGGTATGTTTATATCGTTGTTATGTATATACAAACACTTTTTTATATCATTGTTATGGATATACGAATATTAATTTTATGGGAAATTTGCTGATCTATTTGCGACAACATTATGGGCTGGTCAAAACTGAAGGTATGTTTATGACAGTGTTATGTATATAACAATGTATGTTCATTAAATTGTTATATATATACCAACACGCCGTTTTGTGGCTGTGATCGAATTGTGATGACGTTATGGGCTGGTCAAAACTAAAGGTATGTTTTTGACAGAGTTATGTATATAACATTGTGTGTTTATTAAATTGTTATATATATAATTCAACACTTCGCTTTGTGGCTGTACCAAAACAGGGTTGCAATTTGATAAGGAACACTCGCCGGGACTTGTATGGGGACGACAAGTTCCGTGCTATTGAGATGAAGTATGGTAATGGGACGAAGTCAGATAACTTCTTGATGTTCTCTATTTACTGGAGCGATGATGATGGGCCACAGAGGATATTGGGGTTTTCTTTACATTCTCTCGTGAAACTCCTCAAGTATAAGAAGCTATTCTTGCATGTTGACGCTTAACGCTCGACAGTGCACCAAGAGGTTTCTATCAAGTCGTTATCTTTTCGGTTATGGACCACGCAAGCTCATTGCATACGCCAATATTTTTTTGCCCCATGACAAAAAAAATCAGAGGAGGCATACAACCTACTATGGTCACACATAGTGTCCATTGTAGGTGAGTTTTACAGCAAAGGTTTGAATAGTTATCATTTTTGATGTGTTATGGATATTTTTGAATTGTATGGTTTCTTTTTCATATTTTGCGCTGTGATTCTTATTAATAGGGCCAAAAGGAATAGACGTAACAGGAGTTATGCACGATTTTGAGTGGGCTTTGGTTAATTCGATTGAGAAATGGTTCGGGTGCGAATATCACTTGGGATGCTTCTTTCATTGGAAGCAGGCGATCAGGCATAACATGGTAGAGAAGGGATTTGACAGGGATTTCATCAAGATCGTCCTGCCTCTATTCGATTTTTTAACGGTGATCAAAAAGGAGGACATCAGGAAAGGGGTGGAGTATATAAGGGATGTAGTGCAGAAGACGAAGGGTCTGAAGAAAAGCGAGAAAAAGGAGTTCGATGCATTCTTGAATACATACTTCATCCCTACTTGGTTGAAACCAAAATTGATTGACATGTTTAATTACAATTCTGACGAAAAGGGAGATTGGCGACGGGATATGTGAGTATAACTGACTTTCTGGAGAACACATATATGACATGAAAACTAACGCTTGGCTTCTCTGTGTGTGTAAAAAGACATCAAAGGACGAATAATGTCATGGAGCGATACAATAGGGAGTTTAATGATCTCTTCGATTCGCCAAGGCCAGGATTGTTTGTTTTCTGTGAAAGAGTTCGAGAGGAAGCTTTGCGATGGGTTAGGACACACGAGGACGCGTTGAAGGGGAATTTCAAACACAGACAAAAAAGGAACGATGTGTCTTGGCCGGATATACCCTCCGATTTTGATGAATGGGCTCCTCCAAAGAAGAGAAGGACACAGGGTGCGTGACAACACCCAGAGTTTTCAGAGTATGGCAACTTTCGTAACGAGAGGGTAAGTTTATGTGTTTGTTATATATATAACTGTGTGTCATCTGGGTGAGAAATGGCTAAAACAGTGTATCTTTTTGAGCAGTCCAATCAGTTTATGTTCGTGACGTTGTTATATACATAACAGCGTGATACCAGAGTTCTTTTGGAGTATGGTATTTTTCTTAAGAATAAGGTAAGTTTATGCATTTGTTATATATATAACTTCGTGTCGTCATGGTGTGAAATGGGTGTATAACATAGACTCCTATTGGGCCAACCACTCGGGTTATGTTTCTGACGTTGTTATATACATAACAGAGTAATTGTGTGTATTTCTCAGGCATTGAAGACATCTGAATAAGCAAGGGTATGTGTTTGCAATAGTGTTTTATTAAGGTTTTTAAGGCATGGAGGATAAACCTGACACTTTTTTTGGCTGGATGTGTTATGTTGAAAACAGAGTTATATACATAATCACATGGAGAACAGTGCCCAAAAGGTTTTTCCCACAGTGCTATCAGCCACCTGCTGTGGTTTTTTCACCCTGTCCAGGCGATACCCCCCAAGATTTGTTTGTCGTGTGATAAGAAGAATTGGGGGTAATAGTAGAATAATGAAATTTATTGTAACAGGATAGTAATTTGGTGGCAATGTATAACTTATAAACTAGTAAATCCAGTGACCATTTTGCAGAAAGTGACCAAAAGTGACCAAAAATATCTCAAACCCACTGTGATACTGTAAAACCCGGGGCATAGGTTTCACAAGGGTATAGCTTACACTGCAACTTCCTGGAAAACCTGTTTTTTGGCAATAAAATGTATTCAAGTAACACCAAGTGGTCTTTTTTTCTTGGAACGGAGAAAAAATACTCCGCCCGACACGCAGAGAAGACTCTGAGAATCCACGACTACCTGGCTTCGGTGAAACCGAGTGACACCAAGTGAAACCGAATGAAACCGAGTGACGCCAAAGTGAAACCGAGTGACACCGAGTGACACCAAGTGAAACCGAGTGACACCAAGTGAAACCGAGTGACGTAACACCGAGTCCAAGTGACACCAAGTAAAACAAGACTTGAAATAAAAGTAAGAACAGTGTAAAGGTTATCTAAATAAGTCAAATTTAGACGAAACGTGTGACACCGAGTGAAACCGAGTGACAACACGTGAAACCAAGTGACACCGAGTGACGTGACACCGAGTCCAAGTGACACCAAGTGAAACCGAGTGACACCAAGTGAAACTGAGTGACACCAAGTGAAACCAATTCACTCGGTTATGCGAACAAGTAAGGCCCAGTCGGAGAAACGGACTAATTTTGAAATTTTCCTTATCCCGAAGTACCCGAGCGTGACACCGGGTCACACCGAGTACGTGGTTTTCCAGGAAGTTGCTGGCCTACCATATAACCCGGATTATAAGTGCCGCCAGTGTATACGTGCACACGGAGCTAATTCCATGTGCATTTTCTGTTTTTATGTGTTCCACCCTAGCTAAGTTCATGGAACGCACATAAAAAGTTTCTCCGTCTCATGAGCAACACGCCCATATGTGGAGCTCCCAGTAACTCCGGCTGGTTGATGAGTTACACCAAAACCCCTAAAAACTCACATGCTTCACCATTACAAAAAAAGCACAACACCCCTCCGCCCGATGAATCGCATCGTTCTTGTTGGTTTCTTGCCCTGCAACAATGGGCGTAGTTGCGAGCTACACCCATTTGGATGCGGCAACTCCTTAGTCCTCAATAGAGAGGACAATGGAGTTGGCGTGCACCTGCACTTGCAGATGACAGCGCAACACGAGTTGGCATGCTACACCACAAATGGTGATGGCGCTGACATAGGCCAAGAATCTGCCATTTTTAGTACCCTAAGGTACTAAAATTAAATTGAGCGTTCTCAGGACTCCCCAGTAGGAGAGTCCACCTCCCGACAGCATGGACTCCCCAACATGGAAGTTCAGCCCTTGAGAAGGGTATAAACATACCAGATTGTGTAGAAATCAACACAATGATCCTTTGCATCGTTTGGATTGGAAATGCAGTTCCACTGCCCTTCCATCATCACAATTGGAACAAATATAGATCATAAAATCAAATCTTCGACACCTGTCAAAACTACCTCTAATTTTCATGTGATATTTTTTATGACAATTTCAGCTCAGGTCAGGTGTGGATGGTTGCCGTGTCTGTTTTGTGGGCTGGCGGGAATGCTGCACGGTTGGATGGCGCGGTTGTTTGTCTTGTGGACTTGTTTACATCCGACACAAAAACCGTGCTGTTCGTCGACTTTTCCACCGCAATAGCGGGTACGCGTATGCGTGGATTGTGATGGATGATTAGTTTTGTAGTTCTTAGTTTTGTAGTTCGTTTTTAAACTCATGGATTCATTAGTTTAACCATTTAATTCAACATGTAGAACTCTTACAATTAGAACCATTTAAACACGCTTTTCAACCATGCATTTTGTACAGTTTGTGCAGGCAGGTTCTTGTAGAGCTCAACCACCCACTCTGCCATCAACTGCCTTGTCGGCTCCTTTGCAATGCCATTTACGATGCCATCTCCCAATACCATCCAATTTTCCCACTTTTCCTGCATTCTTGCCTCAATAGGCTTGTTGATTCCAACATCAACGGGCTGGCACCGATACATGCAGCCAGGAGGTATGTGAACTACCTCAATTCCGAGGGATTGAATCGGTTTCAGGATGTTTCCCGTCATGTGAACTCGGTACGCATCAAGAATCAAAATGGGGATAATGTCGGGTCCCTTCTCGTTGTGACAGGGGATCCGGACATTGTCTATTCATTTAAACATCATTTCCTCATCCATCCATGCTTTTTTCTGGCAGGCATAGTGTCCTTCGCTGGGATACGTCGCGAACTAACGTGAGATGCTTCCGTTCGCTGCGCCCTTGAAAATGAGCATTGGATGCAGCATCCCACCATTTGCAGCAACCGCAGCAGCGAGCATGACTCTCTTCATGTTGGAGGTCGTAGAACGTATGTGGATTGTTTTCGAACCCTTATTCTCAAGAGTCTTGCCTGCATGACAAGAAAACGGGATTGGCATCTGATCCATGTTGATGATCAGTGTGGGATCCTTGTCCGCCACTTTGTCCCTCATCATCTCAATAAAGTGGCGAGACTCTTCCTTGGTCTAGTGGTAGTTCTTTTGGGTGGTGTGCGTTGCGGCACGATGAGTTAGGCCCATTTGCTTTGTGAAACAATTAACCGCCTTCTCAAGAGCATTTATGCTCTTCGTCAGGTAGTTCCAAACCAAGCCACATGCTTTGTGAGGAACCATGCGGCTGCTGACTTGAATACCATGCGTTTGATGCAAATTGCAGATGGGGGCAAGAAAGCTTGGTCGACCGGGGTGTATCTTTCTGGTTGTATCGTTGACCTTGAAGTGGACTAAAACTTTGTTCGTCTGCGTCGGCCACCTCTACCACTTTTGTGAAGTGGTAATAGTACTGGTGGGGCAACCCCAGCAGAGGACAGGCTCGGCAAATAGAAACGCCATTAGATGCAAGTGTGCAAAAGGCTTGCAGCAACTCGCATTTCTCCTTGATCGTATAGGAACGCCTCATCCCGGGGACAGCGCGACAGCAAAATTCAGCGGTAGGTTCCTCTCCATCTTTGACTGGATGTACCATTTTGAAATGGAATTATGAGACAAGCACGACAATACTTTGGCAATCAAAGTACATGTAATCATAATTGTTTTAGCATGTTATTTAATTGTACTACAACCTCTGGAGCAGTAGAACAAGGAACAACAAAACAGTAGGTGCGTGTCTTTATTTATTCCTTTATTGGTTATTCGAACTCAGCAAAGCTCTGCAATGATGACTATCACTGCAGAGGAACAAATTGAAGTTGGAGGGACATGGAGCCGGAATCCTCACTGATGGTTTCTCCATGTCCTCAGCGACATGCCTACGGTAAAAATCGGGGATTATAAGACCCATCACATTATAAGATCCTTCAGACATTTTTTTGTTTTTGGCTTAGTTAAATGTCCCATGTGCACCAAGCACCAACACAAATCGATTGTCCTCCTCTTAAACAATACATGCCAATGTGTGTAGCTCTACATTACTCCGTCCAATTTTGAGATGTGCTATTTGTCATGTAAATCCACTGCACACATAATAGACATCACACCCACACATGAACTTACTTTCGAGTGACAGTGGATGGGACAGTTTTGGCATGAACAACAAAAAAAGAAGTCTCTGACCTGAGCCATTTTGTCGCAAAAAAATATCACGCGAAAATTATAAGTAGTTTGGACGGGTGCTGAAGATTTGATTTTATGAGCTATATTTGTGATAATTGCGAGGATGGAACGGCAGTGGAACTGCAATTCCAATCCAAATGATGCAAACAAATATTGTGTAAATCCTACACAAAATTGGTATGTTTATACCCTTTTCAAGGGTGTGCTCTTGTTTGGGGCAATGGACTTCTGTGTTGGGGAGTCCATGCCGTCAGGAGCAGGGCAGTGGACTCCTGTGATGGGGAGTCCTTGCCTTTTGGATCAGGGGCAGTGGGCTCTCCACCTGGGGAGACCTTAGAATGATCCTATTGATTTTAGTACCTTAGGGAACTAAAAATGGCAGATTCTTGGCCTATGTCACTCGCCCTCACGAATGAAGTATCAGGTAAAAATGGAACAAAAAATCCTAAATATGTTTTTAGGTGAAAAAAATGGGTTCTCATGAGAGTAATTATAACAGACTAAAGAGTTTGTGAAACATATGCAATGAGTAAGTGTTGTTTGAAGAGGGAGAGTCCGTTTTGGTTGTTTTGAAACTGACATTTTATACGGCTTTAAGTTTGGTTGTTAAAAAAGGTGTAACTGTTTGTATATTCAATCTTTCTGATTTTGTTCCGCGTTGAATCCTGATGGTGCCATTCCTATGAACTGATGTGATAGTCCAAGGATCACTTTCATATCTACTTTTACCTTTGCAGAGTATACCATCTTTAATAAGATGTACTTGATCACCAACTTTGTAGTCCCAATCATGACGTGAGCGATTTTCCCGTTCTGTGTTTTGGTCTGTTTGGTATTGCCTATATTCTCCCATTTTATTCCAGTCAGCCAGGAAGGGAATGTCGAACAGCATGTCCCAACCAAAAATGGCTGCACCTGGGGAGGCTTTTAGTACTGTGTGGTACGTTGAGCAAATGGCACAAGCGGCGTTTGTCACAAACGTATTTATGTCGCTTGGCTCTACTGAAGGGGCCATATCTATTTCAGTTGTTTGGAGCATAGATGATATCACCTGGTGCACCTGTTCTAGAATAGCATTCGCTTGAGGATTCTTGACACTGGTAGGCTTACTCGTGATCCCATATTATTCACATAGAGCTTTGAAGTGAAGTTTGAATTTGCTTCCATTGTCATGAATTGTGTATTGACAATGTGGATACCTACTAAACCAGATCTTATTCACTAAGTTGCTGATCATTGCTGATGACTTATCGTATGTTAACTTAGGTTCCCCATGGATCTCTTTACCCTTCCTCCCTTTTGTATCCAGGGGAATAATCGCCTCGGCAATTACCGGCAGTTCAACTATTTCAAACCAGCTAGAAGCTGGATCAATCATAGTCAGACACATGAATTCAATTACTGTCCCATCTTTACTTTGATTGTGTATGGGCCAATAAGGTCCACACATAGTACTTCCCAAGGGTTTGTGATGGCGATCTTAGTAGGGTGTTTCCCATACTTGTGCTTATGCCTCTTGTTGACTTGGCATGCATGACAGTTTTTGACATATTTACGGACGGTATTTTGCATATCTTTCCAGTGCATTGCACCACAAAGGGTTTCTTCGAGTCTAGTGTGTCCAGGGTGCTGTAGATAGTGGTGGTACCAACTAACTGCATGACGTTGAAGATCTTTTGGAATGACCATCTTTCCGTCCTTAAATAGGAGTTGTGTACTTTTGACCAATTGTGTCGAGTACTGATCTTTCATTGTCTTCAAGCTGGCATCAAGCTTTTGTGCTTCTACAATCTCTCGTACTGTTAACAGGTAGATTACATCTTCTTCACTGCGGTTTGCAAATACCAGATTCATTTCCTCTTGGTATGCAGAGGTATCAATTGCACTCTCTTCTAGCATGGTGAAATAACACCAGCATTTTGTAAACGTTATCCAGTTTTTATGCTCACTCGGAATGGGTCTGATGTCTAAGTGAGAGATGGCATCAGCAACAGTATTATGTGTGCCTTTAATTAAACAATTTTGGGGCCAAATTCCTTGAGGAGCAATCTCCATCGATAGACACTGTCAGAGGTCAATCCGAGCGCGTCATGGATTAGATTCTTATGGTCTGTATAGACTTTCAATCTTTGTCCCCATTTGAACTCTTTCAGTGTTTCCACTATGGCCAGTAGTTCAAGCTTGTTCACACTGTATTTCTGTTGCGTTGTCGAAAGTTTCCTGCTAAAGAACGCAAGGGGCCTATTACCCTGGGTGAGAACTGATCCAAGTTGTTTAGACGAGGCATCAGTGTATATCTCAAATTCCATTGAATAATCGTGATAGGCTAAGACTACATCCTTGGCAATTGAAGTCGTAACGTCATCGAATGCTTTTTGATGCACCGTGTCCCAGTACCATGGACGTTTCTTGGTCTTATTGGCTCTGGTGACCTTGGTGTGATCACACTCTCCTACCGGTGTTGACCAATTGTGTCGAGTACTGGTCAAGCGTCTTCAAGCTGGTATCAGTTTTTGTGCTTGGGCAATCTCTTGTACTGTTAACGGGTAGATTACGAATTCTTTGCTGCAGTTTTCAAACACCAGATTCATTTCCTCTTGGTATGTAGAGGTGTCTATTGCACTCTCTTCTAGCATGGTGAAATAACACCAGCATTTTGTAAACGTTATCCAGTTTTTATGCTCACTCGGAATGGGTCTGATGTCTAAGTGAGAGATGGCATCAGCAACAGTGTTATGTATGCCTTTAATTAAACAATTTTGGGGCCAAATTCCTCAAGGAGCAATCTTCATAGGTAGACACGGTCAGAGGTTAATCCGAGGGTGTCTTGGATTAGATTCTTATGGTCTGTATAGACTTTCAATCTTTGTCCCCACAACATGCCTTTGAACTCTTTCAGTGTTTCCACTATGGCAAGCAGTTCTAGTTTGGTCATGCTGTACTTCTGTTGTTTCGCTGACAGTTTCCTGCTAATGAACGCAAGGGGCCTATTACCCTGGGTGAGAACTGATCCAAGGTGTTTAGACAAGGCATCAGTGTATATCTCAAATTCCATTGAATAATCGGGATAGGCTAAGACTATATCCTTGGCAATTGAAGTCGTAACATCATCGAATGCTTTTTGATGCACCGTGTCCCAGTACCATGGTTGCTTCTTTGTCTTATTGGCTCTAGTGACCATGGTGTGACCACACTCTCCCACCAGTGAGGTGAGTGGGGCTAGTATGATCGGGATGACTGTGTTACTGGTGAGACGCCCTGTAGAGTGTTTGAGGTTCTTACGGGCTGGATTTTCAGTCACTTTGTAGTGTGCTTGTGCTAGTACAATAGTGTCCCTTCCTTCTTTACCTGTCAAATGGGGGTTCACACTATTGAAAAGGTCACCCGACAGTTCGGGGTCTGACAATTCGGCATTTGTTTCACTCTGTGTAAGGTTGGCCAGAAGATTTCCTAGGTCTTCTGCCAGGTTCGAACATGTCTTGTTTGAACCAGAAAATATTATGTTGGCACATGGGGAAGTTTTAATCGGACTAAGATAAGTGTTCATCATTTCATTACAATCCATTTTACTACACAATATCTTAGTACTCCCCAACCCATCATCTCAGGATGATTCTGAATCATCACCATCACTCGTGTTGTGATGCTTACGCTTCTTCTACTGATAGCGCATTTCATTTTCTTGTTGGACTTGGTACGTTTGTTGATTTTAGTGGATAGCTGTGCACAGCTACTTCCTCCTCGAACAAGTCTCTCTGGTCCACAAGAGTTCCCATTTGGTTTTCGGGTCCCATTGGATTCATACTTCCGGCAATCCGGAGTGTTGTGGGTGGTATGTGCACCCCCATGTTTCTTGCAGAGAGAACAGTACTTCTCTGTGTGGCGTTTCTTTGGAATCTGGTCACTAAAAGAGACTATCTTCTTTCTAGATGAGTCGTTAGACTTGGCTACAGTCTTGGGTCCTTCTCCAACCTTCTTGGTGGGGTAGGCCTTCTCGATGCGTTCAAGGACTTCGAGAAGTTCCTGACACTCTGTGGTACCAAAGCTCCACTGAGCTCATATTGGTCCCACCAGTTCCTAGGACCCATCCTGAGGATGTGACTTGCCAAGTCGGCATCATCAAAGGGTCAAAATACTTCCGTAGACTTTGCAGCCTTTGGAGAGTAAAACAGGCATGGCAAGAGTTCTACATACCTGTTAAGGCGTTGGATCCTCTGCACAAAGTTCCCGATGGGTACCCTGTTAGGTTTCTTCAGCCCATTGCTGATATACGATGGCTATATACAATAGGAGCACTATGTATCCTAGAGGTGTCATGATACCCAGCCGGCCAGACAGTCTATTCCAAAAATCTGATTTTGAGTAAATTAAAAAAAGAATGTTGGAGTGAACGAAGTAACCCTATTGTAGTACCATAGAAATTACCAATTTTCTACGAGAATGAATGGATCGGATTGTTCTGATCAGCTGCCTTCAACTCACAATAATGAGAACACCATTGGAAAGCTTCTAAAAAGATCGTTCGATCAATGTAAGGTTGTAAATATTTTTTACTCCAACTTTGACGTCATTTTCGTCCATCACACAGATGACAGACAGAGCAGAAGTGCTCCTATTGTATTTAGCCGTCTTATATAGAAACGTTCCTAGTCTGCTGCATCAGTCCTAAATATGGTCTGCATATGCAACTGGACACACCCCTGTAAGGAGGTTCAAAATGCCGGGCATTTTGTGGGATGCTCAGTCCCATACACATCTGTCCAGGGTTTGCAGTTGATCTGCTCCCCAACGATGGTGGTCCAAGGGCAATGGGCAGTCTCTGACAGTTGAGTGGAGTACTGCAGGAAGATTGCTTGGAGAGCAGACACTATGGCCTCACTGGTGTGGAGTTTAGCAGCAGTTGCTTTGTTCCACGACTGGAGGATGGAGGAATTTTCATCCATCCCTTTTTGCTTGGCTTTGGCGGCAGTGGCCGCAGTCAGTTTTGCCTCAGCCTTTTTATCTGCCTTGCAGGCTTACTAATAGTCCATGTCTAAGCCTCTCTGGGAAATTTTTTCAATCAAGGTCTGGACATGGTTGAGGAACTTTTCAGGACTTCCCTCATCAAAGACGGTGACAGACAAGGTCATTTTGTTGGAGACCTTGATTTTGTTGATCACCTTCGGGCTTCGGGCTGCCCATGGCAGTGGGAATGTAGGAGATGGGTGGCTTGGACCTCCCTGAACTCTGTTCACACTCCTGCGGTTTGAGTCCTTCTGGGATTGATTTGCTTGTCGACATCCTTTTGATTGCCTCTCCAAGGGGCGTATTATAAAACAAGGCCTTGAAAAAGGTCTTGGGTGCCCTGTGGAGGTTAGTTCAAAAAAGAATTTTATTTATTTATTTTTAAATTTTTCTTCTTGTCTTTCTATTTCTTGAAAGTCTTGATTCCAACTATTTTGCAAGAATTCTCAATCACAAAATTTACCTGACTCGTAAGAATCCCTGATTGCGGAAGTAGATTGCTCCAAGATGATCGCTTAAGTTGCCAATCGCGGGATAAATTTTAGAGAGCTCGTCGATCTCAAAACCGAAGAAATTCGTTGATTGCAAAGAAAATTTTGGAGATATTGTCGATTGCACAAAAAGACGTATCACTGACACGAAAAAGTTAAAATTGCCACTCGCGATCAAAAAACAATTAGCGTACCTCGTGCCGGAGGGGTTGGATGTTGATGGCTTCAGTGTGCGAAGGTCACACCACGGTTATCTTAAGATAGTGACCTGAGCTGTTTTGTCGCAAAAAATATCATGCAAAAATTGCAGGTAGTTTCGACAGGTGTTGAAGATTTGATTTTATGAGCTATATTTGTGGTAATTGCAAGGATGGAAGGGCGGTGGAACTACAATTCCAATCCAAACAATGCAAACGAACATTGTGTAGATCCTACACAAAATTGGTATGTTTATAACCTTCTCAAGGGTGTGCTGTTGTTTGGGGCAATGACCTGAGCCATTCGGCGCAAAATAATATTACGCGAAAAATATAGGTAAGATCGACAGGAGCCCAAGAGTTTATTTATATGAGCTTAACTTGCTCTAATTATGAGGACGGAAGGGCAGTGGAGCTGCGCTTCCGATCCAAACAATACAAACAAAATGTGTGTAGATTCTACACACATTTGGTATGTATTTAGCCTTCCCAAATGAAGGGGCTATGGACTCTGGTGTTCCAGAGCCCATAGGGCAGTTGACTCCTGTGGTGGGGACTCCTAGCCTTTTGGAACAGGGCGGTGGACTCCAATGTTGGGGAGTCCTTGCCTTTTGGATCAGGGGCAGTGGACTTCCCGCCTGGGGAGTCCTGAGAATGCTCCTTTTGGATTTTGTACCAATGGGTACAAAAATGGGCTGATTCTTGGCCTATGTCACCCGCCCCCACGTATGGAGGTACCAGGTAAAAATGGAACAAAAAAACCTAAATATGTTTTTAGGTGAAAACAGTGTTCACATGAGAGTAACTGTAGTAAACTAAAGAGTCTGTTAAATATATGTAACGAGTAACTGTTGTTGGAAGAGGGAGAGTCCGTTTTGGTTGTTTTGAAAACTGATATTATTATTGTACATTTGGTTGTTAGAAAAGGTGTAACTCTTCGAATATTCAATCTTTCTGATTTTGTTCCGCGTTGAATCCTGATGGTGCCATTCCTATGAACTGATGTGATAGTCCAAGGATCACTTTCATATCTACTTTTACCTTTGCAGAGTATACCATCTTTAATAAGATGTACTTGATCACCAACTTTGTAGTCCCAATCATGACGTGAGCGATTTTCCCGTTCTGTGTTTTGGTCTGTTTGGTATTGCCTATATTCTCCCATTTTATTCCAGTCAGCCAGGAAGGGAATGTCGAACAGCATGTCCCGACCAAAAATGGCTGCACCTGGGGAGGCTTTTAGTACTGTGTGGTACGTTGAGCAAATGGCACAAGCGGCGTTTGTCACAAACGTATTTATGTCGCTTGGCTCTACTGAAGGGGCCATATCTATTTCAGTTGTTTGGAGCATAGATGATATCACCTGGTGCACCTGTTCTAGAATAGCATTCGCTTGAGGATTCTTGACACTGGTAGGCTTACTCGTGATCCCATATTATTCACATAGAGCTTTGAAGTGAAGTTTGAATTTGCTTCCATTGTCATGAATTGTGTATTGACAATGTGGATACCTACTAAACCAGATCTTATTCACTAAGTTGCTGATCATTGCTGATGACTTATCGTATGTTAACTTAGGTTCCCCATGGGTCTCTTTACCCTTCCTCCCTTTTGTATCCAGGGGAATAATCGCCTCGGCGATTACCGGCAGTTCAACTATTTCAAACCAGCTAGAAGCTGGATCAATCATAGTCAGACACATGAATTCAATTACTGTCCCATCTTTACTTTGATTGTGTATGGGCCAATAAGGTCCACACATAGTACTTCCCAAGGGTTTGTGATGGCGATCTTAGTAGGGTGTTTCCCATACTTGTGCTTATGCGTTTTTGACATATTTACGGACGGTATTTTGCATATCTTTCCAGTGCATTGCACCACAAAGGGTTTCTTCGAGTCTAATGTGTCCAGGGTGCTGTAGATAGTGGTGGTACCAACTAACTGCATGACGTTGAAGATCTTTTGGAATGACCATCTTTCCGTCCTTAAATAGGAGTTGTGTACTTTTGACCAATTGTGTCGAGTACTGATCTTTCATTGTCTTCAAGCTGGCATCAAGCTTTTGTGCTTCTACAATCTCTCGTACTGTTAACGGGTAGATTACATCTTCTTCGCTGCGGTTTGCAAATACCAGATTCATTTCCTCTTGGTATGCAGAGGTATCAATTGCACTCTCTTCTAGCATGGTGAAATAACACCAGCATTTTGTAAACGTTATCCAGTTTTCATGCTCACTCGGAATGGGTCTGATGTCTAAGTGAGAGATGGCATCAGCAACAGTATTATGTGTGCCTTTAATTAAACAATTTTGGGGCCAAATTCCTTGAGGAGCAATCTCCATCGATAGACACTGTCAGAGGTCAATCCGAAGCGCGTCCTGGATTAGATTCTTATGGTCTGTATAGACTTTCAATCTTTGTCCCCATTTGAACTCTTTCAGTGTTTCCACTATGGCCAGTAGTTCAAGCTTGTTCACACTGTATTTCTGTTGCGTTGTCGAAAGTTTCCTGCTAAAGAACGCAAGGGGCCTATTACCCTGGGTGAGAACTGATCCAAGTTGTTTAGACGAGGCATCAGTGTATATCTCAAATTCCATTGAATAATCGTGATAGGCTAAGACTACATCCTTGGCAATTGAAGTCGTAACGTCATCGAATGCTTTTTGATGCACCGTGTCCCAGTACCATGGACGTTTCTTGGTCTTATTGGCTCTGGTGACCTTGGTGTGATCACACTCTCCCACCAGTGAGGCGAGTGGGGCAAGCACTTTGCTGTGTCTTGCCCAAAGATCTCTATAATACTGGACCATGCCTAGGAACTTACGGAGGTCTTTGACATTTTTTGGTGGCGAGATCACGAGAATCACTTGTACCTTTTTCTGTTGAGGTTTAATCCCTGTTTGTGTGAAGGTATAACCTAGATATTCTGTTTCAAAGGTACAGAATGATGACTTTCGGGTGTTGATTTGCAAGCCGGTGTCACGTAGGCTGGTAAGCACCATTTTCAGTTTGTCAAGCTGGTATTCCAGATTTACCTTTGTGATGCATAACAAATCATCAAGGTAAGCTCTTACAAACTCTAAGGCTACAATTAGTGATGACATTTTTGCTTAAAAAATATCTGGTGAACCAGCAATGCCCATTGGCAATCGGAGGTAAGAGTTGTAGCATAGGTAAATCCTTGTAGCTCTTTCAGAACTGTACTGGTTTTGGGTGATGGAAACGGCTTTCTGACTAGTCGTTTATTTACTTCCCTAAAATCAGTGAGAAAGCGTACAGTTCTGTTTTTTTCCAGTGACAAATGATGGTGGCGCCAATTTCGACTCGGGCTGAAACTCTACCACTCCCATTTCGCATAATCTATTTAGTTCTTTGATAGTTGTTTCTTTGCAAGATTTAGGTACTGGGTATGCCCTGCCATGATGTGGCTTTGCACCCTCTTTAAGTTCGAAGGACACAGGCTCTGTGTTCCAATCACCTAGTGTTCCATCAAAAAGTTCCTCAAAATGTGTGAGTAACTCCATCAACGCGTTTTGGTCTTGGAGACTAAGGTGAGTACAATTGGTGCTAACAATTGATTGGAGGTCTCTCTTCTTATAATTTCCATCTAGGATTTTAACTACCCACTGTGTTGCTTCCTGCGTACTTTGTGGTTCATTCGTCATGCTGTTGTTGACAGCCCAGGCTTTATCCAGGTTTGATTTGATCAGACTATTGACGTCTCTCATTGGCAAAATGACTTGGTCAATGGTAATTTCTTTTGTAAAAAATCTAGAACAATAGAACAATTCCGAGCTCTTTCATGGTTTTACATCCAAGAATGAGATCAAACACTGGCTTGGTCACCTTCTTCTTATTGTACTCTACTACGTCTGGAGTCACTAAGTACTCCTTACTGTTTGAATACTCAAAGAATTTCCATTTATTTTCGCTCCGTCCTTTGGTGAGGAGGCTCCCATTCAGCGTATGCCAAGACTTTGGCACCTGCCTAATCAAGTAGGGAAAGTGTTTCTCTGTTCCCTTTTCATGAAACAAGAGGTCACCATCAGATCCACAATCAAGTAGGATCTTGATGATCATGTTACTGGTGAGACGCCCTGTAGAGTGTTTGAGGTTCTTACGGGCTGGATTTTCAGTCGTTAAATAACGTGCTTTGGCTCCTACAGTTGTGACTCCTCCGTCTTTACCTGTCAAAGGGGGGTTCACACTATTGAAAAGGTCACCCGACAGTTCGGGGTCTGACAATTCAGCATTTGGTTCACTCTGTGTGGGTTCAACTGCAAGATTTCCTAGGTCTTGTGTTGGATTCAAACTGACATTGTTTAAATCATAAAATGTTATGTTGGCACATGGGGAAGTTTTAATCAGACTAAGATAAGTGTTCATCATGTCATTACAGTCAATTTTACTACACAATATCTTAGTACTCCCCAACCCATCATCTCAGGATGAGTCTGAATCATCACCGTCACTTATGTCGTGATGCTTACGCTTCTTCTTGCTGATAGCGCATTTCATTTTCTTGTTGGACTTGATAAGTTTGTCAATTTTATCGGATAGCTGTGCACAGCTACTTCCTCCTCAAGCAGGTCTCTCTTGTCCACGAGAGGCTCCATTTGGTTTTTTTCCCTTGATGCTAGGCTTCAGGGTCCCATTGGATTCATACTTCCGGCAATCCAGAGTGTTGTGGGTGGTATGTGCGCCCCCATTCTTCTTATAAAGAGAACAGTACTTCTCTGGCGACGTTTCTTTGGAATCTGGTCACTAAAAGAGACCATCTTCTTCTTAGTCGACTCGTTAGACTTGGCTGCAGTCTTGGGCCCTTCTCCAACCTTCTTGGTGGGGTAGGCCTTCTCAATGCATTCAAGGACTTTAAGAAGTTCCCTGACACTCTGTGGTACCAAAGCTCCACTGAGCTCATATTGATCCTGCCAGTTCCTAGGAACTATCCTGAGGATGTGGCTTGCCAAGTCGGCATCATCAAAGGGTCCGCATACTTTTGTCGACTTTCCAGCCTTTGAAGAGTAAAACAGGCATGGCAAGAGTTCTACATACCTGTTAAGGCGTTGGATCCTCTGCACAAAGTCCCCGATGGGTACCCTGTTAGGTTTCTTCAGCCCATTGCTGATGTAGAACCTTTCTTGCTCTGCTGTATCAGTACTAAAGACAGTCTGCAGGTGCAACTGGGCACACTCCCTGAAGGAGTCCCAGGTTGCTGAGCATTTCATGGGGTGTTCAACCCCATAGACATCTGTCCAGGGTTCACAGTTGATCTGTTCCCCTACGATGGTGGTCCAAGGACGACGAGCACTTTCCGACAGTTTGGTGGAATACTGCAAGAAGATCGCTTGGCCAGCGGACTCTATGGCCTCTTGGCTACGGATTCTGGCAGCAGTTGCCTTTGTCCATGCCTGGAGGACAGGAGAACTTTCGTCCGTTCCCTTGTACTTGGCTTTGGCCGCAGTGGCCGCGGTCAGTTTTTCCTCAGCCTTCTTGTCTGCCTTGCATGCTTCCTCAAAATCTGTGTCGAAGCCCCTCTGGGAAATGATCTCCAGTGAGGTCTGAACATGGTTCAAGAACTGCTCCGGACTTCCCTCATCGAAGACGGTGACGGACAAGGTCATCTTGTTGGTTGTTGGAGACCTTGATTTTATTTACCACCTTGATGGTGTCCATGACAGTGGGAATGTAGGAGATGGGTGGCTTGGACCTCCCAGAGCACCTCTCACACTCCTGTGGCTTGAGGCCTTTCTGGGCTCGACTTACTCGACGGCATCCTCTCAATTGCCTCTCCAAGGGGCGTATTATAAAATGAGGCCTTGAAAAAGGTATTGGTGCCCTGGGGAGGTTAGTTCAAAAAAGAATTTTTTTATTTTTAAATTTATCTTCTTCAACTTTTAATTCTTGCTTCCAACTAATTCGCAAGAATTCTCGATCGCAAATTTAATCCAACTTGTAAGACTCCCCTATCGCCAAAGTCAATCTCTCGAAGTTTATTGCTTAACACACTGATCACGGGAGAATTTTTGGAGAACTCGTCGATCACAAAACCGGAGGAATTTGTCGAACGCGTAGCTGATTTTGGAGGGATCGTCGATCGCGCAAAAAAAAACGTATTGCTGACGCGAAAAAAAAAATGCCGCTTGCGATCTAATAATAATTATCGTACCTCGTGTCGGAGGGGTTGGACGTCATTGGTTTTGGTGTGCGAAGGTCGCACCACGGCTATCTGCAAATAGTGACCTGAGCCGTTTGGCGCAAAAAATTATCACGCGAATAATATAGGTCAGTTCGACAAGGGTCGAAGAGTTTATTTATATGAGCTTAATTTGCTCTAATTTTGAGGATGGAAGGGCAGTGGAGCTGCGCTTCCGATCCAAATGATACAAACAAAATGTGTGTAGATTCTACACACATTTGGTATGTATTTAGCCTTCCCAAATGAAGGGGCTATGGACTCTGGTGTTCCGGAGCCCATAGGGCAGTAGACTCCTGTGGTGGGGAGTCCTAGCCTTTTGGACCAGGGCGGTGGACTCCAATGTTGGGGAGTCCTTGCCTTTTGGATCAGGAGCAGTGGACTTCCCGCCTGGGGAGTCCTGAGAATGCTCCTTTTGGATTTTGTACCGATTGGTACAAAAATGGGCTGATTCTTGGTCTATGTCAGGCAGTGGACTCCTGTGATGGGGAGTCCATGTCTTTTGGATCAGGGGCGGTGGGCTCTCCACCTGGGGAGTCCTGAGAATGATCCTATTGATTTTTGTACCTTAGGGCAGTAAAAATGGCAGAGTTTTGGCATATGTCAGTATCACCCTATACAGTAAATAGCAAAGATACATTTGAGCATTTAAGATGGAGGCTAGAGTAACTTCGTCCGGAGCAGAATATGTATCTTTTGACATTTTCAGGGTCTTAGAATACAATTTTAAAGGTATGTTTACAAGACCACGTAACTCTGGCTGGTTGTCAAGACATTCATATTTGCCGCAAAACTCACATCACAACAACCAACTATGAACGGAATCATTATATAGCACATTGTTAGCGCTTGAAAACTCCGGTAGGTTAGATGGCGGGAGCACGGTACTGTACCCTACAAAACATGATAGGGTAACATTTTAGGATACCAATTCTTTGTCACTGTGTTTAATTTGCTAGCTTTGTCCAGGGTATAGGTTACATTGAAATGTATCTTTTGACATTTCTATAACTTATACCCTGGGTTTCACGGTAGGTACGTGGTATTACTATGTCATACTACCTACCGTAAATCTCGGTGTAAAAGATCCAACAAATGTCAAAAGATACAATAAAACATATCTTATAATCCATGCAAAGCTAGTGGTGCCAGCACCAGAAAAAATAATGGTTTCTTTCCTATTTACTTTGAGATAGCCATATTGTACCATATTTTTCCTCCCGCAATTTCAATTCTCATCCTTTGCTGTGCTGTCCACCCCTCTACCATGTGCTCAAGATGTGTGGTGACTTTCTCTATGTGGAATCAGAGGGAGGGAACACATGGCCGTGTTGCTGTGAGAAAGGTGAGTCTAAACATAAAGGATTTAGAATGTCTGGGATCATTCTATTAGGTGAAAAATACAAATGTCAATGAAATTGGAAAAAACCATATCTTATAATCCATGGGATCTTATACACTGGGATATACATATACGGTAGTAGGCTCCCACATGCTCTCCATCAGCCGATAAGTTGGTGAGGATCTTCACTAGTAATTTCAATAGGCACCCTTTTGCTGACGTGTCAACACAGCAAGAATTCAAATCTGTGAGGCATACTGTCGTCATAGCGTAATTTTTAAGCATCTTATTCACATGATACGAATAAGGAATTGGCATCTGGTCCGTGTTCAAGATGTCGTCAAGATTTCTTCCTTGCAATTTAACTTTCATCATTGCAATGAAGTCCTTCACAGCATCCTCTGTCTTGGTGTGGTGCTTCTGTGTGGTGTGCGTGCCTGTGTGTTGTGTTTCATCCATATACCAGGTAAAGCGATGAACAGCTACTGCCTTGGCTCTCACTGTCTTGTGTTTGAAAACAAGGAGAATATGCAACGCCTCTCACCCAACCATCCTGTTTGTGAGATGAATGCACTGCGTACAGATCTTGAACGTAAAAACCTCAAGCTCTGGACGAATTGCAGTCAAAGCACTTGTGCATGTGAGCAACCTCTTCCAGAAATGGTAGTACAGAGTAGGAATGCCGGCATGGGCACAGGCTGTGCGACAGGACATACCAGATTAGACAAGCTTGTCAATTGTTAGAACAAAGATATGTTTTGTCTTGATGTCGTAAGGCTTCCTGGTTACTGGGGCGGGGTCAATGACCCCACCATCAGTGGCAGCTGCAGCGGCTGCATGGGGCATAATTGCTTGTTTTGCAGTTTATGCTATTGATTCTCCAATCTCAATAAATGAAATTGGATTGCGGTAATCAATGAATTGATGCATGTCACAAAGAGTTGATTTGTGGATGATATGATAAAAAGGAGGGCAATGCGTGGGTCAGAGAGCTGAACTTGAAGAAGTGCACACCAAGTTCACCAACAATTTGGTGCGATGCGTTGTGAAATACAATACCATCATATTGTATGGTAAATAGCAAAGATAATGAAGATACATTTTTCCTTCACCCAAAGCTAGTAAATTTTACAAGCTGTCTCTTTTTTAGTTGTCCCTATTTACCTCAAATAGGCGTATGGATTGTTTTGCGCCAAAAGTTGGTGCTCCAAAAGAATGTGGCTGGCATGTAAGTGGTGAGTGGGTGGTGGGGGAGTGATGTGTTGTCAGTCTACGCAGTCTCCATTGCAAATATTTTTTATTTCCGTTCTTCCATTTTTCCACTGGAAAGTTGCCCAATAATAGGGGGAATGTAGGGTGGTCACCCCGGGCCATTGCAAAAAGAGTACAGGTGACCCATTTTACCTCCTATTTTAGATATTCTCTTTTTGCACTCCCGCAGCTACTGTGGAGGCCTAGGAAGTGACACACCCGTTTTTCAAGCATCGCTTCCCCAAAAATTGTCTCAATGATCTCCAAAACCCCTCTACCATGGCCGCTGAATCCATTTTTCCACCATAACTCAACAACCATCCAGATTTTTGACCATCGGATTTTTTGTTGGATAGCGCCAAACCCACCGGACACAACAATGCCCTGCTTGTGTCCAGAGCACCACCAGTGGCTCAGCAAAATTTCGTAGACTAAGTTAGCAATTTTGGACTTGGACGACCACCCGCACTGCCTTCTCAAATAATCACTCTTCACCACCCAAAGTTGGCAATTTTGGACTCGAATGACCACCCGCACTGCCCTTCATATTATTGTCCACAATAATCACTCTTCACCACCCAAAATCTACTGCGCCACCCATGTTATCCTGTTGGTCAACTGCGCGATGGATTTCTATGATAGCCCAGCAAGAGATCACAGAGTCTGGGTCAACAAGCATGGCCGGGCAAGGACATCAGAGGTCATTCATACGACTAAACACAAACAATTAAGTGGAAGTGGCAATTGCTTACACCACCACCACTGTGAAGGAGAACAACAATGGAGAAGAACCAGCTTTGCCATCGGTCAAAAATGCGCAAAATACATAAACTGTAAACCATATTTCTCAGCAATCCCATTTAAATCTATGTAACTGGTTCTATTTTCCTTATCTATGTTATTACAGCAGTAAGGCTCATCATTGCAAGATGCTAAATGGTTCAAAGTCTGTGATAATGTTGAAAAAACTAGAAGGTAACAATAGTCTTCCTGGTGTGCCTATCAAACAATTGAAAGGGAAACACTCAAAAATGCTTAAATTGAGAGGTATGCATTTAGAAGAATGCTTTGTCGAGAATGACCTGGAGTAAAATCAAACACAAAAGAAAACAATTAGGTACTGACTAAAGACTAATTCAATGATTAAAAATGGTGTTGTGAATTGGATGCATCAATAGTACTGAAACTAAGCCCACAAGATGTAAATCTACTCAAATTTCACAAAGAAAAAGACTAAACTGAATTCTCGCCAGTTTAAAACTGTGTTCAAACAAGACTCAACGATGAACTTTGCATCATTCTCCACTAGTAGGTACATCTTTTGTGTCCACAAATGCCATAAAATTCATAAGTCCTCATTCCAGTTAAACCCCATGACTACAGCATTATTAGGTCGCTAAGGGTTACAATTTCCTGAATCTGATGTATCTCTTAATTCATAAAATGATTTTGAATGATGGCAATAGAAGGTGACGCATTATCATCAATTTATAATGAAATGGCCATTTATTTTACTTTTCCTGGCAGAAATAACTCTGGATTGCATTATATTGTCTTAAGTTGTCTGACTTGCCTCCAAGGCACTAGTGTGTAAAGCATGCTGGTTACATTTATTGTTGTGGTATATACAGCAATTCATAGAGATAGTGTACAAGTAGAGAAGCGGGGAGAATGATCAGAGGTGAAAAAATGTGTAAATGGGATTTGCAGGTTGTGTCAATGATGGTCAAAATTGTTGAGATGTCGACCAAGCTTTGTGTAATTTACATAAAATTTGTGTAAATTTACGCAACCTTTTCCCGCAAAAAAGATGTGTATTACCACTTGGATATGTTTTTCCTATCTCCTATGATACTTAGTAGCTACCTATACATTTTGTATGTTTTTAAGATATTCCCCCCACGCCCCCACATCAATAAAAATTGCCATGCCACCATGGGATTTGCAACCACAGAATCCAATTGCGGTGGACTTTGAATACAGAGTCCTTGAGTGTGTCCTAAAGGATTCTATTGCATCGATATTGTGTGTAGTGCTATTTCAGACCTTTATGGCACAATGCTGGACCTTATTCTAGGGGTTATTAATTGAATTGACACACACCACACTTTCAACATGAAATCACGGTGTCCAAATACAATCCTTGTCTCAAAGTCATGGATGCAACTAACTGATGATCTACAACAACAATATTCAGACAAATGGATTTGTGACAAGTCCTGGTTTTGTATAATGAATGAAAAGTTTCCAAATTTATCACAAGCGTTTAACTTTAGAAGAACAGATGCTGTTAAAACAATTACATTGTTGGCTGGTCCCTTCGATGATTCAAACATCAACGGAATATATCACAAAATATTCAAAGTTGAATGTCTATATTCAGGAAACAGGCAACCTGTGACCTTTTTCTATAGGCATAATTCTGGACCTCTTCCTGATGCCATAAGCACTTGCCCCCCAAAGTGCATATTTAAATCAAGTCTCAACTGCATTGGCCATCATCACACACACACAAAATATATTCAAGGAACTTGTCCACCTTATATTAGCTACAATGGTGAGAAAAGGAGACAGGGAGGGGGGCAGGGAAGTGACAATGAAAGAGACGAGGGAGATGATGGATGCTGTTTGGGATGGAGGGAAATAGGAGATGTGGAAATACATATGTGGATGGTGATGGGGGAAGAGGTTCTAAATTCACCAACAAGGCAATGAAAATACATGGGTTGATGTTGATATTAACACTTCAAATGAGGTCAGATCAATATACTGGGAATCAATGGAAGCAGCTAACCTGTCTGGGTTTGAATATGGTGATGACATATATGTGGGGGTCCATATGAAACTATGTTAACAATTCTTTGTTATGCAGGTTATAGAATGCAGTGGAGAAAAAATGTTAGTGCCAAACAAGAGGTGTGAAATAAGTGAAAGAGACTCATGGCCTCAGACATAAATTGACGGCTGTGAAATAAGTGAAAGAGACTCAGGGCCTCAGACATAATTGACAACTGTCAAACTAACAATACAACACGAGCATTGTGTCCGATTATAAACAACACTTGGTGACACAAGGGATCGATCGTCCAACCTTGCAGCGCCTGCCATTGTTAAAGATGTCCGTATTCAAGATCAATCTCTGACGGGCCTGGACGAAAAAATAATGCAAGACAAAAGAGTGACAGCGGTGCGTGTTCTCGTGTGGACTTTTTGTGATACAACCTGTTGGAATCATTCATTTATATATGCTATTTCAGTTGAAAAATGAAAAATAAGCGAAATATTATAAAAGCCTTTCGTGCAAACATTATGACACGTAGATTTTGTAATTCAATCTACACGGTGCAGGCCCAGGCATATCCAAGCTGTAGTGTAAATCCGATTTGTGATTTCTGCTTTTTGATATGCTCCAGTCTTCTTCATAAACAGTCTTGAACTTGTTATACAAATTCTCCCAATCAGGGATGGTACTGTCACGTGAGCATCCCGGTATGATACAACAACATGACTAATTGTTCCATAAGGAGCAAAACAAAGGATAGCAGTCAAAAAATGACTGTTTTTCAACCATTATAGAAACGTGACTGGGTGATGTCAACATGAGCCTTGTCAATTTTGATCTTGGGGCCACCCACTGTGCCCCATTCGTCTGGAAGCGCAGGACACCGCCTTTCAATCATAACACGGTCTTCCTTGAATTATTCATGCAATGACATGGCAATCTTGATCATTGGATCCTGCTTTAGGACTTAGATGACTATTCTCCAAGCAAATTGAATATATTTGGAAACAGCAGTGCAAGAACGATGCAAAACCATCAATGAACCAGTTGCACATGACCATGCCAAATGCAATCCTAGACAGCCTGTAGGTTTCACAAAGTGGGGCCAACTGGCAAGGCTGACCTTGCAAATGTTGTAGAAATTACTGTCCACAAAGGTACTATATTTGTTGTAGACAGCAGCAAACTTCATCAAAAGGTATTCAAAGGTTTCAAAGGTAAAGCGTGTCAAGGTTATAAAGCTTTGTCATCCTACAAACTGAACACTTTGTACCAGGGACTGTTTTTCACTGACGTTTGAGAAACTCATGGGATAGGTTGCTGATAAAGCCTGCATTCTTGAGGATTCATGGCTTGTTGATTGGCATGTCTGTGCTATGATGCAACAGGTTGCCACATAGAATGGACATGTGCTTTGAACAGAAGGAATGATGCCACACACAGTTTAATTTCTTGAAGAAAGTAGCTGCAAAAAGGTGTAAAGTAACCATAAAGCATTGGAGGGGTCAACAATCTTGGATCTATGACATGATTAATTTGTGCAGGGTATTAAACATTAGCTCGGTCCAAACCATGATAATGATAGGAATTTTGGATGGGACAGATCAGTCTGATGGAACTACCTCAAGAGGTAGTTTCAAAGGACTTGATGTAGGATGCAATTTAGAAAATGCAAGAACACGTTTAGACTATTGCTAGATAGGAAAAAAATCATCTAGAGAGTAGATAAATAGTACTTAAGGACCTAGGAAATATTGGGGAAGGCTCTAGTTAGAGAACTTGAGATGTTGTTTTTCTAAGAGGAATAGCTAGCTTATTTAGTACAAATAAAGTAGAAATACTCATACTCTACAACAAAAATTACTCACAAATCCACAAGTCCACAGATTACAAGTCAGGTTCCTCATTTTGCCCTTTTGACTTTGCAGATCTTGATCTGAGAAAGGAATCATTGAATTCTCAATTGTTACGAAAACACAAAGAAATGCAGAGTGTTGTGACTATCTGATGAATTAATTTCATCATGCATTCTTTTGACAATGATCAAGCAAGAAAAATGGTTTGACACTCCTCTTTGTGATGATGTTCACAATGACACAAGTTTGTCACTTTTTGATGAATTCTTTCTCAGCCATAAATATCATGCTGCTTCCAAAGAAATTTCAACTAGTTGACTACTTGCTGGACATCTTGAAATGCATGAAAAAATGAGAAATGGAAATACCCAACATTTTCAATTTGCTGATTGTTTTTTTCCAAAAGTGGGATTGCTTGGACCATAAAGCAATCTATTGTATTCCCAAAGATTAAGTTGTGAAAAATGGGACAGCATTGTTATCATTTGTAGCAAACACAAGGCACAGACAAAATGCACTGGTTTGGCAGACACAACTTTCAACACACCAAACAGCAAGGAAATTTTGGTTTGTAAAACAGTGAGAAATGAATGCAGGAATTCGTGCTTCATACTGTGGTAACTTTTGTTGATTTTCCAACTTTGTTGACAAGAAAAGATGGATAATCCCAATACCATATATTCAAATATATTGAACTAAGCTGTTGGAGGTAAGAAAATATTAAATACTGTGTTTGTAGGTAAACGGTATACAACTTGTTGGTGTTGATAAATTGTGAGCTTATTGCTTATTGGCTACAATGAAGAAATGAAGATGGAAGGGCAATACAATCTCTTTCATCCTAAAACAAAACAATTGGACTTTCTGTAGGTTCTACACCATCCTGGTATGTTTATACCCTTTCCTTGAGGGTATTCTCTACAGGGGTGTTCTCCTATATTGCTTAGATGCAAAGATATGGATCTTTGCCTTTGTCAGGATCCTTCCTCACTTGGGTGGTTAGGATGAGTCCTTACATGGGAATTTTATATTTGGTACTTAAGGGTACTAAATAAGGTAGGTACTTGGCCTATATCACTCGCCCACATGAATGGAGGATCAGGGTGACTTGACTAGAGGGGAGAAACCTGTATGAGGTAAAAATTTATCCATTTCTCTCATATAACTAGTGTAACAAACGGAAAAGTCTCTTACTTTGTAGTAAAGCACAAGTTTTGATACAAGAGAGGAAGATAACACATAAAAAATAACATTTGTAACTCTTTAAGTCTGCTTGTTAAAACAGATGTGACTCTTCTGCTACTTAATCGTTCTGATTTTGTTCCATGTTGAACCCTGATTGTCACACTTGCGCGAATTGTTGTGGTAGTCCAAGGATCTTTTTCATACCCGCTTTCTGATTTGCGGAGGATACCATCTTTTCTAAGAAGGTCTTGATCACCACCTTTGTAATCCCAATCATGGCATGAGCGAGTTTCCTGCTTCATGTTGAGGTCTGTTTGGCGCTGCCTATGTTCTCCAATTTTATTCCAATCAGCAAGGAAGGGAACGTCGAACAACATGTCACTGCCAAAAATTGCTGCACCTGGGGAGGCTTTTAGTACTGTGTGGTCATTTGAGCGAATATCCTATGCGGCATTTGTTAGGAATGCATCTATGTTGCTGGTAACTACTATATTGGCCATATCTCGTTCAGTAGTGTGGAGCATTGCAGTAATTACTTGATGCACCCGCTCCAGTATTGCATTTTCTTGTGGGTTCTTGACAATGGTTGGCTTCTGCTTCATCTTGATACCATATGATTCACTAAGGGCTTCAAAGTGAAGTTTAAATTTTCTTCCAGTGTCATAAATAATGTATTGACAATGTGGATCATGGCTAAACAAGGTCTTATTAATCAAGTTACTTATCATTACAGATGATTTGTCAAAGTATGGTAACTTGGTGTTGTTATGTGTCTTAGTGCCCTTATGTCCCTTTGTATCCATGGGAGTAACCGCACATGTGGTTAGCGGCACTTTGACTACTTCAAACCAACGAGAAGCTGGATCTATCATAGTAAGACACATAAAGTCGATTTCTGTCCCATCTTTACATTTGAGTGTGTATGGACCAAATGAGGGCTACACACAATGCCTCCCAGGGTTTGTGATGACAAGCTTTGTAGTGAGCTTCCCATACGTGTGCTTGTGTCATTTGTTAACTTGACATATATGACAGTTTTTGATACCTTTCCAATACATCGTGGCATGAAGCATCTCTTCAAGACCTGTGTGTCCAGGATGCTGCAAATAGTGGTGATGCCAACTAACTGCTTGATTATGAAGAACTTCGGGGATGACCATCTTGCCATCCTTACATAATAATTATGTATCATCTACTAACTGAGTGGAATACTTATCATGTTTGCTAAGATTCTTCAAAGTTGCATCTTTTGTCTGGGCTTGTGCAATTTCCTTTACTGTTAATGGGTAAATTACATCTTTGTCACTGCGATTGGTGAACACCATATTGATATCTTCCTGGTGATTGTGAGTGATTTCTGCACTGATTGCATGCTCAGTGTAGTGACACCAGCATTTTTTGAAAGTCATCCAATAAGCATTGTCATCTTGGATTGGACCTGAGTCTAACTTAGAGATGGCATCAGCAACAGAATTATGGATGCCTTTGATGTGCACAATTTTGGGACAATACTCCTCAAGGAATAATCTCCACCAATAGGCATGGTCTGAGGTTAGTCCAAGGGCATCTTGAATTAATAGTTTTCATGGTCTGTGTAGACCTTGATTGTTTGTCCCCACAACATGCCTTTGAACTCTTTTAGTGTCTCCACTATGACCAGTAGTTCAATTTTGGTCACACTGTATTTTTGTTGTATAACAGACAATTTTCTGCTGAAAAACGCAAGAGGCCAATTACCTTGAGTAATCACTGAGCAAAGTTGTTTGGACGAGGCATCAGTGTATATTTCAAATTCCTTTGAAAAATCAGGGTAGGCTACAACCACATCCTTTACAATGGTAGTTTTTTTGTTGTCAAATGTTATTTGATGAACCTCAACCCAATACTAAGGTCTCGTTTTGGTTTCCTTGGCTTTGGTGACTTTGGTATGGCCACACTCTCCTACTAATAAGGTGAGTGAGGCAAGTATTTCACTACGTCTCGCCCAAAGATCTCTATAGTTCTGGACCATGCCCAGGAACCTATGGAGGTCTTTGAATTGTTAAAGCGGTTAAATTGTACTAGGTTGAAAATTCTGGAGGAATTCCAGCAGAATTCCGTGTGACTCCAGAATATTTGCTAATTTTGACAGTAACGTGATTACTGTTATTGCAAGATTACTGAGAAAGACTAACTTAAGTACTTTGTTCAATACTTAAGGACTGTGATGCTGTGACGTAACAAAATAAGGCTCATTTTTACAAAAATTACGGTAATATTTCCTGAACCTATACTAATTACTACAGGAATTCTGATTTGTTACTGCTTACTGTGTTTTTGAGACAGTAACCAAAATCGGAATTTACAACACAGTAATTGCAACGATCGCCTGCAATTTGTTTGGATGTGGCTTTCTGTCTGTTCTAGTTAGGATTTATGCTAATTACTCGGTTTCAACAGCGCAGAACTTCGATTTAGGGGGTTGACTCACAAGCTCGCTTCTTGCAACTGGGATAGTACCAACCTTAAATATTCTAGGTGGTCATCTAGGCTTGCCTTCGTGATGCATACCATTCTGATGCAGGCTGAAACACTTATACCCCCAGTTCACAGAGCCTAATTAATTCTATGATTATGGTCTCTTATGTAATCTAGGGCCTGGGAATGGTCGGCCATAATATGGCTTGGCACCTTCCTTTAGTTCTAGAGGGAGATGGGTTCCATATTCCAATCACCTAGTGTTACATCAAAGAGTTCCTCATATTCTGTGATAACTCTAGTAACTTATTTTGATCTTAGAGACTGAGGTGAGTACAGTTGGTGCTAACAACTGATTGGAGGTCTGCATTTTCATATTTTGCATCTAAGATATGAACCACTCTTCTATTGCTTCTTGCATACTACTAGGTTCATGTGCCATACTGTTGTTCACATCCTAGGCTTTTTCCATTTTTGACTTAGTCAGACTGCTGATGTCCCTCATTGGCAAAATGATGTGATCAATGATAATTTCTTTTGTTTGAAAATCCAGAACAATTCTTAACTCTTTCATGGTGTTACAACCAAGAGTGAGGCCATACATCTGCTTAGTCTTTTTTTCTTATCATACTGTACAATGTCTGGTGTTACCAGATACTCCTTGCTGTTTGGGTAATGAAAAAAAAATATGTTGGCTTCACTCCTTCCTTTGGTGAGGAAGTCCCCATTTGACGTGTGCCAAGAAATTGGCACCTGCCTAGTCAAGTAGGGGAATGCATGGATGTTCCCTTTTCATGGAACATCAAGTCTCCATCAGATCCACTATCTATAAGAATCTTAAGGACTTTGCTACTTGGGCAACTTCTCCCGGAGTGTTTGTGTCTGTGTTGAGATAAATTTTCAGTTGCTAAATAGTGTCTTGCCTTGGCAACTACAGCAGTGACTCATTCTTCTATTTGACTTGTGGAGGGAGTAGTCACACTATCGAGAAAGGCATCCGACACTTCGGAGTCCAACAGTTCGGCAATTATCTCACTCTGTGTATCACTCTCAATTGTTGTTGCTAGATTTTCTGATCTTGCTTTAGCATGGTATCATAAACAATTTGATTATCTAAAATTGAATGTTCCAATGTTTTGTTAAGACTTTTTTAAGTCTTTTGTGCTTGGTACTTACATCATTATTCAAATTAATTTTTGAATTAGCACTATTGGTAGTTTTACACGGACTAAGGTGAGTATTATTTTCTTGATTAATACTATTATGTTTCTTATGACATATATTGGATTTCCGAGTACTACCGCACCCAACTCTTCGGGATGAGCTGGAGTCATCGTTGTCACTTTTATGATTGCGCTTGCATTTCTTCTGCGCAGGCCTAAGTTTCTTATTTGACTTCTCAAGCTTATCGATTTTTGCAGAAAGATGTGCATAAGCACTTTTGTTGCAGTGAGATACCCTCTGGACCATGAGACAGTCCACATGGTTTTCTTCCTGCAAAGTCCTTCTTTGGAGCACCGTCCTTCTCATACTCGTGGCACTCCTGTGTGTTTGGGTCATGTGCGCGCCCCCATGTTTTTTGCACAAAATGGCTTCTTTGGGATTTGTTCCTTGAACAAAACTATCTTCCTCTTGGAGGAGTCTACGGCCTTCAAAGAAGTCTTGTGCCCTTCAAGATCCTTATTGGTTGGATAGGCCTTTTCACTACGTTTGAGGGCTTCCAATAGCTTCCAAACACTTTGACGTACTCATGTCCCACTAAGTTTGTAGTGGTCTTGCCAATTCCCAGGGACCATACGGAGAATATGACTCGCTAGGTCGGTGTAATTCAAAAGGCTTCACTGCAGTGGTGAGTTTTGTAGCACGATTCGAGTAGTACAAACAGGGCAATAGATCCAAATAGCCATTCAGTTGATGAATGTGACTGATGAATTGGCAAATGGGAAACCTGTTGGGCTTCTTCAATCCGTTACTGATGTAGAAGCGTTCCGTCTCTGCAGCGTCATTACGGAATACTGTCAGCGGATGGAAGGTGATGCATTCCATGAATGACCCCCAGGACTGGTCACGCTTCTTGGGATGTTCTTCCCGGTAAAGATCCGTACATGGTGCACAAGCAATCTGCTCACTCACAATCTTCTTCCAGGGATGCATAGCCTCGTCTGTAAGTAGGTTGGAGTACAGGCTAAACACCTGATTGATCATGGGCCTAACTGCCTTGCTAGCTTTTGCGGAGGCTTTAGGGCCTTCTCAAATGCTTTCTCTTTGGGTGGATTCTCATCCAATCCCGTGTACTTTTTAAAGGCATCCTCGGCCTTCTGCAGTTTCTTCATGCATTCCTTCTCATTCTTGCAGACCATATGCTGTGTCTAGGCCTTTCTGCCTCACGGCATCAAGCGCTGCTTGGACATGCATCAAGAATTGCTCAGGAGTCCCATGTGACCACACAGACACTCTCAACTCTACCTAACCAGGTAGGGTGAGCTTCATTGTGTTGGCTGTAGTATCTACTGCCAACGCTTCCTGTATTACATCCCTTTCAGGTATGTATAGAACGGGCAGCGTACTCTGTCCTGGGTTCCTCTCACACTCTTGGCTTTTAAGTCCATAAGGGACTGCCTTTGAGGTGCTCATCCTTGTTAATGTGTCACATAGGTGTGTACTGATGAACAGAAGCTCTTGGGTGTACCGCTGACATGCGGTAGGTTCCTCTACTTGCACGACATAGTTGCGTTTAGCACTCTTGTGCTTACTTAGCATACAAAGGCCCGCTGTCAGAGCAGAGTGGAGGGAAAAACTTTTCTGGCTTTTCATGCTAGAAGGTTGCGGAAACGGCTATCTATAGATAGTGGCCTAAGACATTGGAGGTAAGAAAATATTAAATACTGTTTTTTTGTGGGTAAACGGTATACAACTTGTTGGTGTTGATAAATTGTGAGCTTATTGTTCATTGATTACAATGAAGAAATGAGGATGGAAGGGCAATGCAATCCCTTTCATCCTAAAACAAAACAATTGGACTTTCTGTAGGTTCTACACCATCCTGGTATGTTTATACCCTTTCCTTGAGGGTATTCTCTACAGGGGTGTTCTCCTGTTGCTTCGATCCAAAGATATGGGCCGTTGCCCTTGTCAGGATCCTTCCTCACTTGGGAGGTTAGGATGAGTCCTTACTTGGGAGTTTTATATTTGGTACTTAAGGGTACTAAATAAGGTAGGTACTTGTCCTATGTCATAAATATACTTAGAAGAAGTGTGGAAGTTGGAGGAAATGACGATGACTTACCAAAAAATCATGTAAGTTTGAGTTTGATGAGTATGATTTGTCTAATTTGTGTGTGGGAATTCATCAAGTGAGTGATGACAAAAATGAAATCAATGAATAAGATAGCACTAACAAGGTGGAAATGTTATTATTATCAATAGATTATGTTGAGTTTAATTGTCAACAATATCTCATCTCTATTGGTTATGAGTGGGAATCATCTTCTTGCCAATATTTGAGGATTGAACTGGAGTCATGAGTTTGGGTGTTGGCATGGGTGCTGATAAGTTAGTATGTTTCATCATAGCCAGTATCACAGACTATTTTCAGCTTGGGAAAGTTGAACTCGCTTATTATGACCTTGTCTTTGGAAGACTGTGCAATTGGATGTTCAATAATTCATTTAAAATGGTGTGTTACGCATTGAGATATCAAGTAGGATAACTGTTACTGTTGTGTAAGAAATGTTTCTTGGAAAAAAGTATGTGCTTGTTTTGGGTATTTGAGATGATGGTGAATGTTTCTCCAAAAAAATGTTAATAATCCTTAACAACTACCTGCAGACGAAGGCAATGTATGACATTTAAGGTGAGCTTTGTTTCTTACTGGAATTCAATAAAAAAATTGAAAGAACTTATATTTACAATCAACCCATATGTTTCATGCATAGCAAACAAGATGATTAAGTGATTGAAAATTGCTGTGTGTTTTGATATATTTATGAACTGAGAGTATCACAAAAGAATGTAGAGCTGACGAGGTTTCTGAAGTATGAAGGAATAGGACACTTTCAGATACACAACTGCATAGCAAAAGACTGATATTATTCAGAAGCAGGAGCCATGAAAATTTCCATGATCAAACATATCAAAGCCCAGTTTGATCCAGTCCTTTGACAACCCTGACCAAGCTGGTGACTCTATTTGACTAAGAGACATGGAAAACTTGAGGAAGAACAAGTGGTAGTATTCTGTCTCACCATAACTCAATTACTTTCGTTTCGGAGATCCATACTATAAAAATTTTCATTGAAACCAAGGTACAGCATCAAGGCAAGGTTAACTGGGGAAAACTAGAGAGTGGAATCAAGTAACAGGAATTAAAGAACCAAATATATGGCGTTGATCCATAGTGTGGACAGGTTCAACGTTGTCGAATGCTGGGTGGAGGGATCATACCATACACATGAGGACTGTGGTGGGTAGACTGGAGCTCAATGTGGGTCGGCAAGAGTGTGGCTGATTCTGTTAAGGGTAGAGTGTAACAGAGGTCAGACTTGCTCATTTTTTGAATCTCGTGTGCTTGCTAATTTTATATGCAGTCTGACAGTGATCCACTGCCTTGTCTGAGTATCAAGGCAGGATCATGTCCTCTCCGCTATTTGTCAGGAGTGTCCTTTGACATGGAGATTCCTCGACCGGTGGGCCTAGTTGTAAAGAAGACGTGACGTTCGAATTCTTAATTAAGTAATTTGGGCGCTTGAAGTGATATTGTTTCCAAGGGAATTGTTAATTGAGTTGAATAAATAGTGCGGTTAGATGAATTGTGGAGTCAATTGATCATGAACTTTGCTCTTCGTCATGGATGCATTCAACCCTTCATCACGGTACATGGTTCTATTGAATGATTGCGAAAACTTTTGACTTAAACCATAGCGCGCAGTGGTGTATGATGCTTCGGAGGGTTTGCGCAATCCGAACGTATTCGCCTCTGTGGCGTACAGTGGATTTTGTTGCTTTGGATTGTGGTTGTAGTTTGAAAGAATTTCCTTCACTTCTTCTTTCGAGACTTTTTTAGTGAATGGCTCGGCGGTGGGCGCATTGCTATAAGATGGTTTTGCAAATATTGAGTGCTTCCGTCGTTTGTTCATAGAATCAGATTCCTTTTGTCGGAACACCTCTGATAGAGCAGAGTCTGAATACGAGGATCCTTCACCATAACGATCTGATTCACGAGGCATTAGAAATGAAGGATCAGACGACATTGATCCATTAATATTTCTACATTCTTCTTTTGGCACATGAACTGGCGACAACGCTTGAAGTGCTAATCCATAGGATTGATTGCTTGTTACCATAAACGGATTTGTGTCTTTGATATCCTTTCCTCGCGTCACTCCTCTGGTCGATCTTGTCCCCATTGTAAGTAAAGACGTCCAATGAAAAGTAATGTGATTGTGGTCAGAAAGAAATGATTCCAACCCATGAAAACTGTAATAACGTTTCTTTCAGTTTGCATCTGTTTGAACATTCCACTTTCAATGTGTCATGTTGTAAGCACGAATACCTTTTATTCCACTTTTGTGTTGTGGCAAAAAACGTCTTTGGCTAACTGACCATCTCTGTGGGAACATGATAGTAAGCTTTCGGGCAAAGGATCCAATACATGATGAAAACTGGTCGCCGCGAAGAATCGCGTCACTTATCGCGAAGCGACAAAGCAGGTAAGCGCTGTATGTCTTCATGACATCTGCGTAGCACTTGCTTCATCTGACACAATTGATTCTCTTGTCGCCAATCATGGTGGGAAACAGCGGAGAAGATGCCAAATGCTTGATTGCACCTGTACCGATAGAAGTAAAATCAGAAGACGGTTCGGATCAATCCTACACTGCAACCCGTTACCCTTCATCGAAGAAGCCAACGAAAAACTACGTAAAGGCCAATCGGCATGCGTTAAGGGAGCAACAACGAATTAACAAGAATGCTGTGATAGAAGACCAGCGAAAGGAGGAAATGAAGAGAACGAAAATTCAGCAAAAGAAGCAGCAACAGTTCGGAAATATCAGGTCACGAGTTACATCACAAACTCAGTATGCCGCAGCGTCTCATAGTAACAAAGAATCACCGCCATCGAATTCTCTTCATCTAAATTCCGATGAGGACGCCAAAAGTTGTCAAGAGTTTCACATCGCATTCGGACAAAAAGTTCCATCGAGTAGATCTTCTGTGAGAGTCAATACAAATGAGAGACAATCAGGTGACGAAAAATCATTTCTTCGTCACAAATCTTTCGGAAAAACTCCAGCATACATAACGAACAGAAGAGCTAAGCTCGAGCAAGAAGAACATGAACGAATGCTGATCCAACAAAATGCCCCACCTGCGCCTGGGTTGGTTTTAATGGACGAAATCGAAAGACTGGAAACGCTTCGGATTCTCGACGAAAACGAAAAAATCGAGCGAGACAAACTTAGAAACATTCCATTTGCGATGAATGGTCATAGGGCTGCAAGGATAAGAGAAGCAATTGAGTTCCGCCTAAAGGAGATTGAAGATGCAAAGAAAGTATTTTCAAAGGATAGGGTGTTCGTGGCACAACGTGATACTTAGCTTACATTTCGGTTCCTCTGCACAACGCGACACCAAATGGCGAATGATCGACGATAATCGATGTTGTTGTGGTATTCGTGTCAGTAGTTGTTGTTTACATAGCCTCGCTTTCCTGGTCCCTCGTATAATGCTCGTAGCTCTGGGTCTATGTCATCGTCCTCCTCGTCTTCATCAAGTCCATCTTCATCATTTGTATTCGTCCCAAGATTCTGCCGTCCAGTTGATAACCTCCTAGTACAATAGGACAAGAGACAATTGCATAACGAAATGCACCCGAATCTATTCTTGCTAGTCTTGTTGACAAACTCGTCACCGTAGGTAATTCGTATTGCTTCTCTGTATGCCCCGAGAAGGACCCAGCAAGCCATTGCTGTTATTAGCCACAGTATTGAAAAGGTGAAACAGTAGGATGCAAAATAAATGTAGATGTGTTTCCCTGCTGTCATGGCAAAGAGTAGACCCAACAAATAATTCGCAACCACGATCAAGTGTGTCTGCGACGACATGAACATGAGAATGAGATGAAGAAATATATGATAATGATCAAAATAAGCCAAAACTTCTGAGATAAGCTTTTTTCTTACCAAAGCAGCAAAAATGCGTATGCAACTTCCCGGAGGGGCGTGACCCTCTTCCCCAGAATTCCTCTTCGAATTCATAAACTTTAATTCATCTTCCTCCTCCGACTGTGTTCCTTTCTTGAAACAAACTAGCAAACTCCCTCCCAAAGCCAGTCTTAGCAATAGCAACGAGGAAAGAGCAGTCCCACAAAAGGAGAATATCCCCAAATCTAAAGCAAGCCCGTTCGGATTCCCCTTTCGTAAATGATGAGTATTGTAAACAGCCCATGTCCAAAAAAATATCGATGTCCCCAGTAAGAACGACGACAAAATTCGCAGTCGCCTTTGTAACTGATCGGGATTAGATGCATCGTCCGATAATAAAAGGGCAGACAATCGAGGACCAAGTCTATTTTGATAGTAAAACAGGTCGTCGACACTGCTCTTGCGTCGGACGTATAATTCGTTGGCGTACGGGTTTCCGCGATCGCGACTGTTTCCGTTCAAGTTGTAATTGGATCTCATGTTGGTCCGGTGGAATTACCTACACCGCTTTGGTGGTGGCGAACCTGTGACAGACACTCGGATGGCTATTGCGGGCTTTTGCACAGAACAATATTGCCAATCTCATTGCTGTGACGCCCTGAGTTGTGAGCTGTTGTGGGTTGGTACAGGTTGGTTCCGGTTAGTTCTCATCTTTCTCGTGTTGTTTTAATGTTAATGAGACTTAGGTATGGTACGGTACTTTACCTATGCGTGAACCCGTGTTTCGAATGCTCCTGCACAACTTCGAGGCCTCATCATGGCAGATCAAGAGGTGCAGAGATTTTGAGCACAAACGATTATCATCTCCCACGACCTCCCACGACCCCATACCACAAAATAATTATCTTCGATGGACTATCTCAATCGAACATTTGTGCCACCTGTAGATCCCGAGGGATCTGAGCGCAGAGCCGTGCTGGACGGGCAATCCGTGATCATCTACAAGCCCAAAGGCAAAATCTCTGGCCTCACTTTCCTCGTCACGGCAGCTAATCTGCCCCTCTCAAAGTACGCTTCCATAGTAGCCGCTCTCAATTCTGCCGACCATGTCGTTGTCGGTCTGTACATAAATGTTCTCAACCCGCTCAACATTCGTAATCTTCATCGAATGAAGGCTGAATGCATACCCTCTATTTTTGATGAATTGAAAGATGAATTCAAAGTTCGGCAGTATGATATTGTAAGTCATTCTCGTTGCGTTCCCCATGTTGAGGGCGATCAAGTTCTTTTTTCGGGCTTTTCCTGACTTTCTATTATTTTTTCTCATATCTTAGATAGGTCACTCCATTGGGGGCAAAATCGCCTTGCTCACTGCAGCTTTGTACGATGACCAGAACTTGATCAGAAACATTCTCGCACTAGACCCAGTGGATCAAACTCCCGTCGAATTCACGAACGAAAGTGCACTAAAGCAAAACCTGAGCGATTCATCGAATGAAAAAGGACGCAGCAATCTTTCGCTTGGTCAATCCAAGGCAGACATCGTTATTACGTGCACAGATAGTGGATATTTTGTGAGCAAAAATCACAACGGACGTGAAATTCAAAAGAAGAATCCATCAGTAAAGCTTATCATGCATCGTAACTCATGTCACATGGTCTATACTGATGATGGGGGAACCATCTCTTGGAAGGCTCTCATGGGTAGCGGGACATCGTCCGATAGAAAGCAAGTTGTGAAAGAACAAACACTGCAACTTATCAAAGATCGAGCAAATGCTAGCATCGGCAGTGGAGTGAACAAAAGTGTGCTGGGTATCAAGGGGAAAGTTGCGAAAAGCTTGAATGATGGAGTCTCTGATTTGAAAGAGTTGGGAAATGACGCTGAAAAGAAGGTGAATAAGTTGAAAGGGGCGGCCATGTTCTCCAAGTTTATGGGGTGAGGGTCGATAGCGTATGTTCATGTTGAAGTGTGTGGCTATCTATGATTTTAATTGTAATAATTAACGTTCGAGAGACAGTTCATCTGTTTGATCTATACTTTGTCATGAAGTCATGGACAACTTGACCACCAGCAGTGGCATCCGTATCATCTGTTTGATGCAATTCCCAAACATCATGAATCAGATCTCCAAAGTTGGAAGAAGGGTAAGAACCTTCAGCACAGCGTCTGAAAACCTCGATTACAACAGACTTGCATTCATTTCCCAGTTTGAACTGATAAGGAGTAAGAGCAGAAGCCAGCTGATCTTCAACGTCTTCCCATCGCGAGTACTTTAATAATGTTTGTAACAAGTCTGCCAGAGGTGCAAGTACTGTTTGCGGTGCCATTCCGCAAATAGCCGCTACAGATGATGACACGACGTCGGTGCGAATGATTTGGTTGGTTTTGTCAACTATAGATGCCAAAATTTTTCTTTCTTCGGCATCCAGGTGATCTAGCTTGACTGCATTTAATTTTGATATCTGGAACATCATAAATCATTCTTGTGAGACAATGATGTGCTATGCACAATGGTATAGTCGCTTTGTCGTTCGAGAAACTCACCAATACTATCAAGAAATCGATAGTGCTTGAGGAAACTTCGACTTCTGCAGCTTTTAACATACCTGGAGATGCCTGCACAGATGATACAACCAATTCTCCTGCTTCCCGGCCGTCTCGTGCCACGCTTAATAGAAAAATAGGACAATGTTTTGCGCAAGTTGTCAGTGTGTTGAACATGGGTGACATAATGTCTGGTGCAGCACCATAATCCTGCGGAGAACTGGATGTTTGTTGTTCGCGGGTTGCAGAGAAGGACATGACACTTTCGTATGACACAATCATGAGCTGTCTAATGATGCCTCTGATAATCGCACTTTCATTATCAAACCCTGTGCTTATTTCGGCTTTGGCACCGTGAATTTCAATCAAACTTTGCACGAAAGAAAGGAAGGAAGGAAGAGAAACTAGATTTTTGGTAGCTACTGTCCTTGCTAGGCTGCATATTTCCTGCAGCAAAGACAAGGCATTGTTTGATCTGTATAGCGATAGAGAATCTTTCAAAAGTTGCCCCAAGGAATCTGCAATGGCCTGCACGTTGGGGAAGCGAAACAATCAATAAAAGTCGTAAGAGGAGGTCAGAAAGAGTCGATAAATCTTTGCAACCGAATGAAATGTCGCACACCTCTTCTGTACTGTATGTTGTTCCGATGAAGGTCAAGACTTGCCAGGATTTCTGCAGCAAGTCAGAGAGGAGATCAAATCTAGAGGGCACTTCGGTGCGGACAAAATATCTCACTACCGCAGCTAATAGAAGAACTTCGTTTGCCATTCTTTGCAATATAGATGCTCTCTCGTTGATTTTCTCATCTGCCTCCTTAGCGGCTACAATAAGGCAAGATATGATTGGTTGAGTCAATTGGTATAGCGCTGCTCCCCATTGGTCGGTTGGTAATGATGCAACTACAACACACAACCCACTACAAAGCATTTCTCTATCTTCGATAACGATTTGCTTGCCGTGGTAAGGCATTTTCCATGCGCCTGAAATATTGAAGTCACATCAAAAAAACAACCTGGTGTTAAGTAAAAGAAGCAAATGCGTCGCAGGGTCAACTAATAAGCTTACTCTCAAGGGCCGACATTGCTGTTGGTGCGGAAAAACGAGAAGGGGCGCTGATAAGGAGTTTTTGCAGAGCATTTGATGCTTCGGACAGTGGCGACAAACTACACGGTGCATGAATTGTTGAACTTTTGTTGTACTCGATTACGCTCATATTGAACGAGGTCAGAGCAAGCTCAGAAGCTATCTCGAAAACATGGGTCTGCTGGCATCGAGAAAGAGAAAGGGCATACTGCATCGCAAAAAAGTCGAGAAGAAGTGTCAGAAACATGATCAATACCATGACATTCATAAAAAAGAAGATTAGCACGGGCTTACCCCTTTTATGAAACGACACATTTGTGCCATTACAAGTGGGTTCGATGTGGTTGTAAATGAGTTCCTCTTTAAAGCTGCTACTACTTTCTCCAGATGATGATTAAGCGAATGCTTGTCTGTTGCATTCGTGGCTTTATCTGATACAGCCACCAAGCAAAAGAGCGCCGCCTCCAGCTGGTGGGGTAAATGTGGAGATACAGTTGCCTGACAGAATTCCTCAACTGCAGCACTACATGATTGCAAGTAAAACGCACTACATCCTGTATAGCATGCCACCAATGCATCTATAAGAAATTGATTGCGAAAATCGACAAAATCTTCGTAACCTTGTGCGTCATTTCTCAGTTGGACAGGAATAATAGCTTTGCCTTGTAGATATGGTAGTAACCTAGTAGATATTTCATTGTTGGACGGAGCGATGCCAGAAAATGCCTCTAAAGCTATCCCACAGATGTCAACTGACGGATGCAATACTGACTTAAATAGAAGATCAAGAAGACCATCTAATGATACATCCAGAGATCCATTCGAGATAAAGTCCTTTGATTCTAATAAAACTCGAGCACCCGTTCTTGTGAGACATCGACAAACTGCTATGTCGCCTATTCTCGCGTCCAATCATGTTGAAATCAGTGATGCGAAGAAAAAAACCAAAGGTCACGTATGACTATTCGTTTACTTGATGCAACTTACCCTTGGCTTGGCGCTCTGAAAAACGAAGTCGTTGCAAGCCCACGGCCGAAATAAATTCTGCCAAGATTGACAATCTAGCTTTGACATTCTCCCCAACAACCTGCTGAGCCAAGAATAAATTATTCGAGCTTAAGGCCGAGCTCATAATTTCTTGGGCTATGGAGAGGCCAGGCGATAAGTTGTTGCCCAATGAATCGATCTTGAGCAAAGTGTCGATGAGATCAGACACTCCATCAATGACACGTTCAGAGTTTGCATACAATGCATCTGCTATTGCTTCCAATACGTTGATCTACCAGAGAAAAATACATGAACATGTCATTATTGAGGTGATTGCTGTGGTCCGACGGATTCTCTGACAAGGAAAAAACTCAATCAAATGGCGTTAACTATAATCAAAAGCACTTACATTCGTGGAAGCAAAAATATGTTGAAGTTGTACTGCTCCAACCGACGTGGCCTTGCACCAAGCGTCGAATGCCTTCAATGCGATGGCGGCCGTTCTATGATTCCAGTTCTCGCCCGCGTCTAGCATGGTGCGGTCTCCTTCATCTACGCCCTCCTCGCTTTCTCTCAGCGATTCCACGAGCAAAGGTCCCAAGGCTTTGACGAAAACACTTGACACACAATCTTTCACGACTGCTCTAACCCCTAACGGACAAGATTTTCCCATAGTCTCCATCGCCACTTGCGACAGTATAGCCGCAACCGAGAGCGAAGGCAACGATTCACAACTAGGCACAATCCAGTTGGAAACCAAATGCCGGACTGCGTTTGGACCTGTGGAAACGGCATTGGCTGCAATGACTCCACAGAGTTGTTCCATTGCCACCGCGTCTGAAAAAGCACTATGAATCATATTATCGTTCCTCCGTTTCCCATGAAAGGAATAATCAAAAACAATGGCGGCAATTCTTCCCATATCCATTTCTCGCAAGTGGTCGTTGTTCTGGAGCAACGAACGTGATGTTTCCGGATTAGCTAGTAATTGCATATGTGTCATGCTGGCATTCGCGAGACATGTACCGATGAGACGACGATCCGAGGACGGCGGACGACGAGCTATGCGTCGTGTGATAGTTGCCAAGAGACGGACGTGAGGATCGAGTGGATTTACGTTTCTGTTCGAAGTAGGATAGGCACTAGTAGTTGATGCGTAGGCGGGATTGTTGCTTGCTGTGCCTTCCTCGTAACGTTCTACTTCGTTGAGGGCGTCATTAAGGAAATTCCACCATCCAAATGTAGTAGGATGGCCGGGTTTCGTCGCATCGAGAACATAAATGGAAGCAGTCTGCTCTAGAAAGGACAAGCCGGATGGATCTCCGCGGAGGGCGTGATCGAGTGCATTTAAGGCATGTGACATGTCTCGTTGTCTCAATTGATTCTTTCTGCAGTGTAGTTTTGCATTCATATATTCACATTGCGAAAAGAGAAATACAATTGTCGATGAAAATTAGATCATCTATTATGGAAACTTAAGATGGCTCGCATCGCATTCCAACAGGTTCGCATTCTTACTAAAAATAAACCAACAGACCAAATATCTAGTTCTCGCTTTCGACGCACTGATCAAATCACACCTTACACCTTCAGTCGCGTGCTAATAATCAGAAATGTGCATAGGTTACACCACTGATTGATTGGACTGCTTGCTGGTGATCCCGAAAGAATCACAAGGAGCGAGGAGCAATGAGGAAGCATCTGCAAGCATGGTGTCATCATGGGTTTCTCAAACCAAAAACTGATGGATGGAGGTGTCAACTGTCGATGTCGATGTCCCCCATTGCTGCCGTCAGCCACGTCACTTAGATATGAGTCGCGGTAGCCAGTGCTCCTATCCCTCTCTAGAGTGGGATAGTCACATCATAAAGAAGTGAGTCACGAGTTCAGCCTCTCACCGAGACATTTTTTGTGACCAAAAAATTAGTTTTTGATCAGTATGACAGATTATATTCTAGAAAAGTGCCGTTAACAAAAAGCGTTGTGCAATCATTCGTATTATTGCATTTATAGCCATCTCAAATGAAGCTTGTTCGGTTTATCTCTTTCGGTGTCAAGATGGGAATGTCCATTTTTCTTCGTACTGAGTGTCAAGGGTGTTTCCATGATCAATTGAGTGCAATTCAGAGCATTCCTACAGAAGGCCAAATCCGAAATCATTTAACCTCGAGATGCAATGCCATCAAGCACTCCACTTGAACAAAATATCACAAGACACGAAATCCATTGGCTCGCCATTTTGATAACAACTCATCAATACCAACATAACATCCCATGACGACTCTGGGGTAGTAGGATGTTTCAAACGCATACCTTCCATGCATGCATCGTTGATTAGACACAAGAATACAGTCACCTGGCTGCAAGCAAAGAACTAGGCGCATGGAATCGCGTCTCAGTATATTATCCCATGCTTCGTGGGCTTCATGCAGCTCGTGATAGAATTCGTTGCTACTGTGCACGTCCTTTTCATTGAGCGTATAAGGTGGAAGATCTGGCAGACGATCCAAATCGTTATGACGAATAGATTTGACGGGACCCCATTCATAACAGTTTGCCAAACGTTTGTCGTCAGAAGGTACTTTCCAACGCGGAATGGCTTCGATAACAGGCCCAGAAGCCTCCATGTGCCATCCTTCCTTGTCATCTATACAACGGTATCTTCTCGAAGTTGTAGCCAATAACTGAAACGCCTCGGGATTTTCACGGCGAAGTTGACGTGCTGCAGCGAATCCATCAAGGTACACAGACTGACCTGTAGGGACAGAGGGAGTGTTATCTGTGTGTCTGCGTTCAGTTGTTGCTTCGTCTGTGGACGACAATGATGTTGCATGTTGCACCATGAGAAAGACCTGCACCCCAGGTGGACTGGACATGTAAGTCATGTCGGTATGCAAAGGCAACGATGTGGAGCCATATGCCGAGTCAGCAGTGCTAGCACTTGCAGAATCATCGGAGTCATCCCTACTATAAAACGAGGAGTGGGAAGAGGTCGACCAAACTCCCGGCCCATAGAGTGTCTGTAGTGGGTGATATCCAACCAAGGACGCTAGGTGAAGAATGGCTGATTCGGCACTCTCTTTGTGGTTGTTGCTCCTATGAACCAACAAAGGGTCTCTAAACACATCCGAAAGAGAATCTGTTTTGGTAGGAGTGCCCGTGATCAACACCAGGCCGTATTGGTAAAGAGATTTCAAGAGTCGCTTCTCCTCGGTGTCGCTGGCTTCGCTACGAAGATTGTTGTATTCAAATAGAATAGGTGAAACTGAAGGATTACGAATGATATCCTCCGTCCAATTTGACCAGAGTATTCGTTTTGCTGTATCATTCCTTTCTAATAGATTCCCAGCACCTCCGTGTTTCGCTTGGTCCCATTCGCAATCAAAATCAGCAGGATCCATGCGCCAACGTTCTTCTTGCACACGTATCCAGTTACTAGAGTAAGTGCAGCTACTTGAGGTGCCATTTTCGTTGCGACTACTTGAAAGTGTCAAACTGTCGTCGGTCTTCTCGATTCCCCATGAAATTTCCAAACCAGGCTGTGAACCTGATGCCGATGATGGAGGAGGGGGCTTTCCGTCGACAGGGTCGAATGGCACGTCATTCCGCTGATGAGTCAATGGGTCAAAGTTCATATTGTCGTAGGCTTCCAGGAACTGTATCGGAAGAGGTGGACATAGCGATGGCGACGGACCACTGAATGTTCTGAGACTGTTGTTGCATGTAATATGTAGCCGCAAACGGTGCAGCTGACTCGAGGTACGTAAAAATGGTATCATGATGCAAAAGGATCTGGGAGGAAATGAGATCACAGATCGCGAAGGTGCTCCTTGGGATGGTTGGATATTTGCCGTAGCAAACAATGTGACGCTAGTCTCTTGCCAATTGTGAATAGGGGCCGTAAAATATTATCTCATGAACAAGATGCGCGTAACTGGTGTTGATATGATGGTTCGTTGTGGAAGTATTCGTATGTATTCGTATCTGTCGGCAGTGTCCGCGGTGACACTGCGAAGGTGAGTACGATACGGTACGGTAGTACAATACCATAAAAGACAGAATACAATATCACATACTTAAAGGTTGAAACAAAAAGATAGCAGTATCTCCTGAATAGAGATTTAAAGGTATCTAGAATTGAGTCATAATATGTGTATTACCTCACGACATTGCTGCTCTCACTGTCCACCTATATTGCCAAAAAATGATATCCCAAATTGCACAGTAGCTGGCAAGTAGTGTCAAATGCCATATATAATACCTTTCCATAGACTTTCCGTCCGTGGTCTGGTCTCGAGTGTCAAGCGAAGAGGCCAAGCTCAGCTTCTGGAGATTCGTCTCACTTTCATGATAGCAGCCAGCACAACTTTTATTTACATCATGACGAATATTGCACTTCGTTCCGCCATGTTGGCGTTTGTGACTCTTCCGTGCCTCGCTTTTGTCAGCCCGCTGAGCACGACTCATCATCGGGGGCTGGGTCTCCCTTCCTCGTCACTTTCCGCCACATCAGCGTCATGCGATGAAAGAGAGAGCTATATGCTTCCTACGCGCAGATCGTTCCTTGGCCACGTTATTAGCGCGACAGTTGCCGCTACTCTTTCAACAACCCCCCTCATTGCTCATGCCGACGAAGATACTCCCTCGTCCCAACCAGTATCTTCTGCGTCGTCCAAGCGTCCACCTCTCTCGTCCTGCCTCTACAACATTCTGCGAGTTCGCGAAGCGACTCAACAAGAAACTCGACTCATAACAACTGGGAAATTCAAAGATGTTCAGCGTGCCAACGTCAAACTGGCAGTCAAATTCATGATCAACAATTACAAGTTATCTGATAGCATCGTTGCAGCGAGTTCGTATTTGACCGGAAACGCAAGGGTTAGTGCCAGTGGAGTGGGGGGGAGTGCCGTCCAGAGTTTATATACTATTTTGGAGTATTTCGACAGCAGTGATGTAGAAAATATTAAAGTGGGCAGTGATTCTATTGCTGGAAAGGAAAGTATTGTCACCAAAGGCCTAGAGTCTGTGAGACGTGACATTGATGATTTTCTCGGTTACTTTCCGCAGGATGTTGTTGATCAAGCAAAGGCAAAGATTGCGGAAGAGAATGAGTTGAATTTCAAAGAATTTGATCCTGAGCTGGGAACTATCTTGAATCCAAATCCAAAATAAGCAATAGACCAAAAACAAGGGAACCATTTTGGAGTAGTTAAGAGTCTCTACTACTTAAGTAAGAAATATTATTGCTTTGCAGTACAAGCTTTTGAAGGATCATGTTACAAGGAAGTGTTTCCATACTCCCGAAGCAGTACATGTTAACACTGCGCTCAAACTACTAATTGCTGCACACTGACTTCATCATTCATTTCGAAGTCCCCCCCAGTACTCTATTGCTTCAACAAACACTTCTGGCCCTGCACGTGACCAAAACTCTTCAGTGATACGCATTGTCGCCTGATCCCACTTTGCCTGACTCATCTTCAGGTATAGAAGTGGGGCGCCAACAACTGCAAGACCTCCCACTGCAAGCGCAGGGAGGAGAATCATGTGTGCTGCAGCTACGGATACTGTGAGCATGGTTGCTGACTTGCCAAAGCCAACAGCCGAAGAGCAGAGATAGACTGCTGCTTGTAGAGTCGACCATCTACCAGTTTTGCACCATACTGCCAAGCATTCAGAGTTACTGTAAAAGATCTGCAAAGTGACAAAGATGTAAACTATTAGAATGACAAATTCACGCAGATAAAAAAATAGGTTTGACACAATAAGTGCGTGTACTCACATGGTAAGGAGGTAGCAAATCTTCGTTCTCCAAAATAAAGTGTGTCCGTGCCAAAACCAGCTTAGCAGAATCAGACTTGGGAAGTTTACTTATTTTCTCCGTGGGACGGTCGACCGAAAATACTGACTGGCCGTCGTTGAAAACTATTGGGGCATCGGATGAGCGTGTTCTAGCCCGCGTTCTACATCCTGAGTGGAACCACTCAGGTTCGCCGTCGATTCGATCGACTCCTTGGCATCCATCTATATTCACATCGTGATTTGTATCAGGATCTTGGCTCTTACTTGCAGTGATGCTAAGATTTTCGACGCTATTCGCATGCGACTGGTTTTCTTCGTCAATTGAATCTTGCTTTGAGGTTGTGTTCCTCTTTTTCTTTGTCTTGGGAGATTTTCCACCAAGCAGCGAAGAGAAGAATCCCTTCTTCTCCTTATTATTTTCCTCAACCCTATCGCCATATGATATCCTGGACCACTTACGAATCTCTTTAGGATCGGTAATTGCCAAAATGTTCAACCGCTTCTTTTCTTTGGGTTTTATCTTCTCCCATGTTTGCATAATAAAATCCTGAGAGTCATTGTCTTTATCTTCCCAGGTATCAAGTTCTTCACTTCCACCATGGCCAGCGTATGAGGTGAGCCCAAAATCAGCTATGATTATACAGTTTTTGCCCACTTCGAGAACGATCCCATGAATTTGAATTGGGTAAATGATAGGAAGCATTTCCCATCTAATTATATGGTCTCCTGGTCTGAGACCATGGTTGTCCAATCCTATTGAAGGATCGCCGATGTCGTCGTCATCGCTATCATCAGAGATAACTTCTTCTCCTCCATCAACCCTCGTCTTCTCTTTCAGATACGACATCCACTCGGCCTGAACTGACTGAGATATGAAACAAAACCTCCACATGCAATTTGTATCTCTGTGGATGATATCAATCTCGAAAGGAGTAGGTCCAGGGTTGTCGCTTCGCCGACGCGCTTTGAGCTTAACCCTCGAGTTCAAGTTCATTTCTCCCCGCGGTTCTGCATTGAATGCCCATGGGCTATTTTCGGGATTTGCTACATGAGTGGGGTCCGCTTTCATCGCCTCAGGGGATGGAGATAATAGCGCGTAATAGCGAAGTTTACCAGAAGAAAATAGAGCAACGCGACGTTGTTCCCACCTGATTGTACCATAGCATATCGAAATGAAGTCAAGCATTTAGTAGAATGGTGGAATTGAAACTAGTCTCTCTATTCAAACGTGACATAACTCACTCGTGATTCAAAATGCCCAAGTAGTATTTACCAAATCCAGATCTTTGTTTCCATACAATGTCTTCCAGTATAACTTCGTCGGGCGGATCCACCACGGATGTTGCTGAGTCAATGGCGGCAGAAATGTTGTCATTATTCGGCACCTCGGCACCTTCGTGTGCCCTCTCGTCCATTGTTTCCCCGTCATCGCATGGCAAATCTCTCTTTGCCCAGCTCTTCTGAAACTTCGGGGTGGTAGATGAGGCGGGTGCAGGAACTCCCTGGCCTCCCCACATCAACTCGTCTAACTCATCCGATGGTAGTTTGACACGCCAGTAATCGGGGTCTTTTCGTTCGTCGCCGTCCTTGCTTCCGTAGTCCTCTTCGACATGGAGAGCAGCCAGCGAGACGTGACTGCGGCCATTGCTTGTGTGAGTGGCCGACGCACGTGATTTCCTCATTTTGGTACAGATTGATCCAAAAATACAGCCGCGAAAACGGCGTCTATATTGCCAACTCCACCCACGTCGGGAACTATTGGTCAACAGACATGTTCTAGAATTTGCTGGAATGTGTGAGCTTTCGTCTTAGATTATTAAGTCTCATAGGCGCCCCATAGGTGGACTCCACATAATAAATTGGATAGTCTCCGGCGGTGGATGTCACCTTTAAATCTAAAATTATCACTTTTGTAAAAACTATGTGGTTGCTGTTGAGTCACAAGGTACGATTATGCAACACATAAATTTGAAAACAGTACGCAAATCCACAGAAACGTGTCCAAAATGATCATGGTGCTATCATGGTGTACGTGGTTAACGTTATTTTACTGTTGCTCGTAATAGAAACCAATTGAAGCATGTCTGTTTGTGCACCAAAACAAAACATGAACAAATAATATGGAGAGGGATACCAGCGGGTAACTTCTAGTTCTTCGTTTAGTTTACCTCTATAGGAACTAGTTAAGATCCATACATACAAACAAGTTAAGAGGTCCAATTGGTGATTGAATCACTGTAAAAATAATTCCATTGCACCCTAGTATCCTCATTTCTTGTTTTCGGGATATGACCTTGCATCACTGAAACAGCACAGCAGTCATATCTGGAAACCTCTACACTCAGTAACACTTCAACTCACTAAAAAGGTGGATCCACTTCACCTGGTGGAACTTAATGCAGAACAATCAGCACTCAATAGCAGAAAATGATAAACAACCCATTGGGCTGACGGAGCTCCTTGCATCTTTTGAATGCCAAAGTAAACAGAACTGTGACTTTGAAATGGAACCTGTTGTAATGATGATTGATGGGACAAAGTGTTAGATGGTGATAAGAGTAGGAATAAAATAAACCAAGAAATGCACTCTTGTAAGAGCTTTGCCAGTGAGACAATAATCAATTGTTACTTCTTCAACTGGGGTGGTGGTAATGGTATGAAGACAGTGGTGGTGGACTGCAGTGGTCTTCATGCACTCTTTCTGTTTCCTCGCCAACATCATGATGGTGTGTCAATGGAGGTTCTGGAGATTGTGGAGAATAAAAATTATGAGGAAAAAATGAATGAAAAGTGGTCTTTGTCTTTGCTTGCTTCCGCTAGCTTTCTCTTGATTTGGAAAGGATTCTACAATAATGGATGGATCCTTGACCTCCAAATTCTGTGGATCGTATTTTGTTCTTAATGATTTATATTGATTTCTTTGGGTTGTGAAAGATCCTGTGATTGGATTCATAAATATCTATTCCTGTGTATAGCATGAAAAGAAATCAAGTAAGTAGAAACAGCTGCTCGAAAGTGTCAAGAAGGTGTGTGTCGATGGAAAATTAAAATTCCTGCAGTTTTCAAGTAGAGTAATAGTATCTGTTTTGCTTCTACTCATAACATGAGTTAACAGAGGAATAGTCATTGAAGAGGTAGAAAGGAAGCCAAAGAGCCAATAGAAACAACCATCATCATGAAATCATAATGGAGGCCTACTATTGACAGACATTTCATGTAAGCAAATCCAATAATTTGCCGTGACCATGTTGGCAAGAAACAATGACATTGGATGTCCTGAGAATAGGATGATCCGAATATCTCAATGCTTCGTTTCTAAAACTCGTTTGAAAATCATCGAAAAAGAGACCCAAGCAATTCAACAAGCGGCGTAGGTTAGTATTCAACTTTGTTCTCAAAACCACCAATCTCGTGCATCTAGTGGCAAAGCAAGCATATGAAATGATCAACTTGGTGGCTAGACATGCTTACAAAGAAAGCATTTTGTTGAAGGATCTTGGCTTAAAACATTTTGGAAAGGGAAACAATCAATGCTATGAAAACATTTGCCATCCAGACTTGGCATGCTTGTCCATTGTTCAACTTCAACCAGTCGGTTGTTGGCTTTTAAAGCATTATGGACCAATGTTAAAGGTGGACCGGGCATTGATGTTTCCTGGGTATGGGAGGATTTGTTCACAGGCATCCGCCAAAGTTTTCCAAACATGTGCAGAGAACATGGTCCATGAGACATTTTTCCATCCAATGAATGCATCTATACCCACATTTTTGGTTTGGCACAATCTGAAATGCTCTTGAAATGTGCACATCATTCGTTGGTTGATTTGTGGTTGTAATTTACATCAGAAGCATGGAACAGCATTGAAGGTTACAGATTTTTTCAATTGGGCGTGTTCAAGGCACCAAACATGAGTCTTGTGGATGGGTCACCATTGGAGACATTTGTTTGGAGACAAAAAAGATGCTGAGGGAGAGAACAACCAATGCCAAATATCCAATCACCAAGATCTGGATAAGAAGAACATGGAGAGGACATTCTTCTATCAATTATTCACTCTTGAATATCAAGAATTCAACAAGGTAAAGCAACAATCAGACACCAAATCCAAGAGGTGAAATATTGGCCCAACACAATCACAGACACACCCCCAACATCGTCATCAATAATGAAATGTTGAACTTTGTTGGTGCATATGCCAAATATTTTGAGAATAAGAATACAGGCAAGCTTCAAGTATTGGCAAATGGATCGTCGAAGCTAAAAGTATACAAGATGCTGTGATGAATTCTGGTTTCCATGAAGTGATGTGGGATGTCATGTTCCATCGTGATGTACAAACTGCTCTCAAAGCAAATTGTGATGTTGTCGATCTTGTTATTCTCCCAATTGACCTTTCCCAAGATGGACTGCCATTTGTGATTCAAGGGACAGATCAAGTCGGAACAGTAAAGTGTATTTTGATCAAGATCCAGGACAAGCTAATCAACAAAATGATCCAACGTACCAATACAAGTTCAGACATTTGGTACCCAGTGGTAATCCGGGTGATGACACCAAAAGTGATGTTTTGGTTACTTCATGAAGACAGAGGGTGTAGTGGCTCATGTCAATTATTGGGTTTTGAAATCTAATGAAATTGACAGTAATGCAGTGCAAAAAATCTGTCCAACATATGGAAAAGGATCCCCAATCAAGTCAAATAGATGAGCTACTGCAACGTGGATATCCAGATGAACCATCGTTATTGGATGCAAAAGTTGGTGAGAAGGCAGAAGAACAAAAGTGTGGAGGAATTCAAACAACAAGAAGAGGCATCCTGACAAGAAGTTGGTAATGAAGGTCAATAATGCTCAAGGTAAAGTTGATCGTCTTGGACTAAAATACTGTTGTGATATTTGTCTTGGCGTACAATCTATTCTTGTTTTTTACACTACAGGGATTCTTGACAATTATGAAAGTGTCAATTGTTTCTGTCTTGCTTTAGATCCGGGTCTTCCCATTGACCTTGTCCACTTGAAGAATCGAGATGGAAAGTTTGAGTATGTCATCAAGAGTAACAAGTTTTATGATCAGGTGGGTGGAAATTATGCGAAGAAACAAACAGAAGAGTGGAGAGCCCAGGCCAAGCTAATAGAGCTCAATACTTGTCATTCGGTAAACCATTCTAAAATCTTGACTTTGCAGGGCTATAACAACTTCTTAAAACATGAACATTTCAATCTCATCAATGAACTAATCACCAAAGCTGCAAATGCTGTTCAGTTCTATGGCACAATAGGGAATATTGGTGTTTCTCAGAAGGAAATGACAAAACAGAAAGACACAGTCAACAGTGCAAGAGTGACCTAGAAGAAAAACAAGTTCTTCTTCAAGAAAATAAATGCCTTTGCCAAAAAGGTCATCGAGTACAATGGAGGTGGATCATATCGATTGGCGTTTTATGGTGTTGCACAAATTCGCTCTACAATGAAGATGAAGGAAATCTGAGGTGGAAGAGTCCCGACAGTAGCAATGCAAAAGCTATTTAAGGATCATTTTGATTGTGAGATGGTTGATTAGTTTCATACATCTCAAATTTGTTGTGGTTGCAAGACTCGTTTTGAGATATTTTTGAACGAAGACACAGACAAAGTGAGTGGTTTCCGGAAGGAGATTAGAGGAGTAAGGTATTGTAAAAAATGTACGCCAGGGATTAGATTCAAGTCGAGGGATGGTAATGCTGCCAGACACATCCTGGCCAAAGGGCAATACATTTTGGAGCATGGAGAGAATGATTCCAACTATGCAAAATGGAATAGAAGAATGGCAGAAAAGGTGGTAAAGTATTATTCTACAGATCCCAATCGGCCAAATATGCATATGTAGACTTGAGAGGGACCCTGTACTCATCATTCTCATTGAATCGGAATTAGAACATGTCATACTTCACTTTTACATTTGTTTTTGTGACTACTACATTTGGAGGATATTGCATTTTGTGTTTGATTGAGTTGCATTTGTATATGATATCAAAATCTAGACAATAGACAGTTTGCTGAGTATTATTCATTATCTAAAACATAAACAAGTGTACAATGACATAGAACAAATCCATCATTGTTACTTTGGACTCTCTTGTGTTGTTTCAAGTGTTGCAGGACACGGAAAAGCAGTCTGAAAATGTTAGTCTTGTTGAAGTATTTTCCTTGGAGTTGGAATATTAGTTTGTCTTGATGAGACATGTGATCCTTGAGATACAGCACTGTGTCTTTCTTTGAAACGAAAGTTCTGTTAGCAACAATAATGATGTCTTTTGCAGACTCAATCAAGGGTGTCACCACTGTCAATATCTCATTCAGAAATAGCTCCTCGTTGTTGGATTCTTGGACTGGATTGATCTTTGATGATGCCGAAACAGTGGCTGCTACAGTCTTGGGTTTTGTCCTCACTACATCGTGCTGTTTTGTTTTTTGATCTTTTTACGGACCATCACTTTTTTGGCATGAGAGGTCCTGGTTCCTTTGCTTGAGGAATCATTGCACTGTATGATATCGTCAAAATTAAAACAAAGTTAATTTATTTATAAAATGGATTGTCTTCCTATGATTCCAGACTTACTAAATCAATCACACTACATAACTCCTCTGTGGAAGGTTTTTAGTAGGAGGCATGGCAGAGAATCACTTCCATGATTAATGCAACAAATTAGAAAGAATGACAACATCCTAGTGGGGTTGGTAGATAGGATGGAGGGAGCTACCGACTAGGAGACGTTGTTTGAAAAAGTGTAGATGGCGATTTTTCCTTCAAAAATTGCTTCTTCTTCTCTTTCTTCTCTTTCTTCTCTTTCTTCTCTTTCTTCTCTTTCTTCTCTTTCTTCTCTTTCTTCTCTTTCCTCTCTTTCCTCTCTTTCCTCTCTTTCCTCTCTTTCTTCTCTTTCTTCTCTTTCTTCTCCTCCTCCTCCTCCTCCTCCTCCTCCTCCTGCTCCTCCTCCTTCTCCTCCTTCTCCTCCTTCTCCTCCTTCTCCTCCTTCTCCTCCTTCTCCTCCTTCTCCTCCTTCTCCTCCTTCTCCTCCTTCTCCTCCTTCTCCTCCTTCTCCTCCTTCTCCTCCTTCTCCTCCTTCTCCTCCTTCTCCTCCTTCTCCTCCTTCTCCTCCTTCTCCTCCTTCTCCTCCTTCTCCTCCTTCTCCTCCTCCTTCTCCTCCTTCTCCTCCTTCTCCTCCTTCTCCTCCTTCTTCTTGACCTCCTTCTCTTCCTCCTTCTCCTCCTTCTTCTTGACCTCCTTCTCTTCCTCCTTTTCTTCCTCCTTCTCCTCCTCGTCCTCCTTCTCTTCTTCTTCTTCTTCTTCTTCTCATCATCATCCTCATCCTCATCCTCATCCTCGTCATCCTGATCCTCCTTCTTGTTCTCATAAGACTGGAAATACCTTCAATGTAATCGGCAATTCAAGCTGTATCGGCCATTCCGGTTTTTTGTAAGATGCATATATAATACATTAAATGATGTTGGTGGAGATGTTGGTGGAGATGATTGGGGAGATGTTTGGGTAAATGTCTGTGGACTTTTTTGTAGAGATATTTGTGAAGATGTGTGTAGAGATGTTTGCAATTTTGAATACGATATCAACAACAATGTGTATGAAAGATTCCAAAAAGAAGTCAAAGGTTTAGTGTGGTGAGATTTTTACACAGATATTTGGTAGTAACCTAGTAATTATAAATTAATCTAAAGAATTTTAGATTTTGACTATATTGATGATATGTTTAGGCGTAGATTATGTTGTGAACTTGAACATATAAACCCACCCTAATCCTGGAACATTAACCCCCAAACTTGACCTATCTCTCAATTGATAGTCATGTGTCCTTAAATTCGCACTTGCTACATCGTTACTACCCTTGCATCAATAATGTCCATATCTACAACACTTCCGCTTGTATTTACCTTGCACTTTGAGGTTGTAAAGTTGTCTATCTCAAAAATCAGAAGATGCATAACAAGTGTATTGAGATGGATCTTCAAAGTTTGAAGATGCATATTGAGCAGATTGTGGAGCAGTAGCATAAGCCGTATTGAATCCCATCATGCCAGCATTATCAATGTTGGCATCTTAAATACCATTGAGTGGTATTGACGAGAATGATGGTATCCTGTAGAAAAATTCCATTTGGCATTCTTCGTCAGAAAAAAGTGTAATGGTGAGCTTAGCTTGTAGTGAATTTTCAATGAACAAATTTTGCTCTGTCAGTAGCTCCCCAAAAAAATTATACTTACATTTTTGATACTAGGCATTTTTGAATTGAGTTCAGTTTCAAGTTCCTTGATGTGCTTGTCCTTCCTCTCCAAACTGAGTTCATTCTCAAGCTTGTCCTTCCTCTTGGTGACCTGAATCACCTCAGCTTTGAGTTCCTTGATGATAGTTTTGATTTCACTGGTACGCTTTTCCTTCCTCTTTGAGATCTCTTTGTCTTCCTTGATGTTCGATTCTAGCTCACCAATGATTCTGTTCTTCTTCCATGAGATTTCCACGAAATTGTCAATTCTATGAGCAAGCCTGCATTCCTCACATTCCTTTTGGAATAAGAGAGATTTTATAGCAGAATAAAAAACAGAAACAAAAGTCAAAGGAAATCCTGCGTTTTCAAAAACAGTCATCTCCAAATTTGTCATGTGTTTGTGGAACAAAAAAAATCCAGGTTCTTTATTATTTTATATATTTTTCTCTAACTTTGGTGATTTCTCTTTGCTGTGTTTGGTTGTTAAATGCTTCCCTAACCCTCTGGTTCATCTCCCAAGCATTAGATGGAAAACATACACCAAAATTTGAGATGCTTTATTTCCCACTATTTTGAAGGAGATCTCTCACCGTCCAATCCTTTTCCACAGCAAATGCTTTCCTTTTACTAAAATCATATGCATACTGAGTCTCGGGGTTAGTTTTTCCAACAATCCAGATGAAACGAGTAATTGTGATTGAAGCTTTATCTGTTTGTGACAAGGATGATTTTTTCCAACTCCCCTCCTGTTAAAGGCTCCTCCTCCGACTTTACTTTTAATGCAGGCAGTGGTTTCTTGAGATAACTTGTGTCCTGGTGAATAAAGTATGATGATATCAAATTTATGGTAAATAATAACCAAAGGAGGGTGTTATCCTTCCAAAGAGCAACAGAACAAGACAAAATCTGTTGGTGACAACAAATTGCTTTGAATATCTGAACTGATGAAATATCATCTCATAAAAACATTAAAATTTTAAAATAGATGTTAACTTGTCAATATACATGATGTTCTAATTGATGATAATTGATGACATACATGTGTTTTGCACTAAAAATCTAATCCCAATGCTACAGATCCCACTATAATCCTGAGAGAGTTGTTATGAGGCATTGGCTTGCCCTGCATTGACATTGCTCCCACCAAACAAATCCCAACAACATGCTCTCTAAAATCATCATCACCCTTGTCTCCCTAGTCCTCATTTATTGACCCACTTATTAAATGATGAAAAATTCCAAACCACCATGAAAAGATAGTATTGGGTAAATGAAGGAGATCCGTAATGATCCTTTGCATAACAACAACATCTCTAAGTTTCCCACAAAGACTAAATGGGAAGAATTGAAAAATGTCTACAACCTCACTTCAAAACAGATCCTTGACAAATTTCTCAACATGCGTGGTTCTGAGGCGGTATCAAAACGTACAGCAATTGCAAAATCATTTCAAATCAAGACCACTACTGCACCCATCTGTGATGGATTTGGTTACCCATTTGAAAATTTTCTCTTTCAAATAAACAAGCATCATCGACACAACCAAAGACAATGAATGTAATAGGACAAGACACTATACAACTCATTAAACAAAGAAATGTAACTGTTTTTCTCTAGGAAGACAGTGTGTGGTCTTGTTTGAGCAACTCTTCGAAGGAAGTTGAGACATTTGTAAGAATGCAAGGTGTATAGCTATGCCCGATTCGGATATTTGTATTGATGTCAGGGAGTGTTTGGCCATTAATTGTGGAAATGAGGGTGACTGTGACAATAAGTTTCTCAACACACCCACTCATCTATAGAAGTGTGTCCTTTGAATACAATTTGACAATAACGGTCAACCAATTTGGGGTTTGAGGGTGAGGAAAAGATATTCTATACCCGCATTTGCGGTGATTGGTGAGTATACTCGAAAGATAGTATCAAAGAGAAGTTAGAATATAGACTCTTGGTATGTTGTGGAGCGTGGAAACTCCACATTCATTGATGCAGAAAAGGAAGGCAGATAACCGTACACAATTCATCAATCGTAGATGCCTGGTTTGTAATGCTGTGCTCATCCTGGTGAGAACAGGTTCAATGGATACAGTGTTTGTCCGTTCTATCAAACCAATCCATGAGAATGAGTTTGTGTCAGTTCATTATGGATCTAATTAGCACGAGTTCTTTCGGTATTGTTTATGTGAAACTTGTTATCCATTTTCTTAGTGGTTGAACTATTTTATTCATGCCTTACATGCAACGCTGTTGTTCATTCATCGGTTGGAGCAGTTTGATGTCCTTGTAGTGGTAATTGTATAAAATTTCATCACTGAAAGGTGTCATCTGCAGTTTGGGTTGCGATAGATATCTCCTTGAGTGCAACTCAATGGCACAACTCTTTTTGTTCACATAAAGCGTTTTGAAATCTTCCTTTGCTGAAATAGAGACGGTTTCAGTTTGCCCTTGAAAACACACACCCATTGAAATACACCATGATATCAATGGAACACAAGTTCAGCGGGCTCTTGGTATGATGGTCGAGCGCAATAAAGGTTCTTGCGAGATGAGCAAGAAAAGAAGTTGAAAAATCACAGTAAGTGATATGGTGGATTACAAATCTTAATGCATGAGTCTGACTCCTAGTTTCATGCTGACAACCTGCGTGTTGGTGTACTTGCTACAACGTGCGAGACGGAAATGCAGTGTGTACGAGTTAAACTTGCCATTATATATAATCTTGACATCTACATGAGGAGAGGATTAGTCTGTCTTTTGTTTCTCTTTCCGCTCAACCACGTCCTTTCTGTTCGGATTATTTTTTCTGTCTCATTCATCGATTGTTATAATTTCGGCATCGCTATGACTTTGGTCCGGGGATGTAGGAGGAGTCTTCTGACGTTTCGCCATCACGCCTGCTTGCTCAGTGTCTGCTGGACGTTTGAAGAAGGCACGAAGACCTACTTGGATTCCACCACCATTTTTGGAGTTCTTTTTGGCCGAACTGCTTCCGTTCGACTGCCCAGATTCTCTCCTTGCTTTATTTCGAGCCACTAACTTCATCGTTCTGCACGAAAAATAAAGTGAGGGGTTGAGAATGTTAGCACGGGTGTGATGTTCGTTCGACAGCGAAGACAACTCACTCTACGTTATCGTCAATGGTATGTAGGTCTCGGGTCAATTGATTAATCCGAGCTTGTGCTACTGCTCGCGAAAAGGAATTCGGTTCTGCGTTTGTGTCCTCTTTCAATTTGACACAGAAAGAGATGTTCGAGTTGAGAATTTCGTCGAAACCGCTGTAGCCATAATCAAGAATGCCAGTAAGGAGGTCATAATCATCTTGGCAGGTACAGCCATCAGCATCCTCGCGGTTCCACCAGGATGGACAATCCTCCCACTCTGTGGTTGACTGTTTCAAAGCCTGCGGAATGAGCTCATGTGTCAACTTCCTAGTAGAGTTCTTCATGAAAAGTGACCGAAGCCGTGACTGCTGTGAAATTTGGATGTAAATTGTCCTGCAGTCGCGTTTTGTCAGGATCTGGAGATATCGAAAGGAGGTATTGTAGAAAAAACGAACATCGTAACATTTTGTGGAAACAATAAAACATCAAACTCACTGCTGCATCATGAGATTGGGGATGGTCCTTGTTTGCTGTTATGCTGGTTGTAGCACTAACATTCCCAGCTTTATCAACCGCACCAAGAGACTGACAAGATCAAAAGTAAATGAAGCACGAAGTGAAAAGAGATTTCGCTAGAATGGGAACGATCCATCTTCTGCCTCGTTACTTACACATGCCCATCTAGACAACTCTTTTGAAAACCAATTAAGAACTTTTGTACCGAGGCCATTCTCGGACTTATTTAACGAACGGGACCTCTTCTCGCCTGCATAATTCAGATCGACGGGGCCAATATTCTTCCTGACAGATTCAAGGAGAGTGATTGATCTCGTAGCAAACGATAATGGCTCTTTACTGAACTGCTTTGCGTCGGAAAAAGTCATCTTCTTGTTGTCCTTGTCTTTTTGCAAAACAGCGATTTCTTCAACGAGACTTTGCATCAAAGGATCATCATGATTCATCGTTTTCAAAAGCTTGACTTTTTCCTCGATTTTCTTTTCTGCAACTTTCAGCCAAAATTCGGCTGCAAGTTGCATTACACCAGCCATGGTGTAAAATGAAATAGTAAAGTCTCCATCCGCGCCAACGGTATCATCTTCTAAGATGTGGTCATTAAGGATGAGGTTATTCCAATTACTATTGTGAACAGGTAGTCCTTGCGATATGAGGACTGTGAGCATGAGAATTTCGGTACTAGTCAATCGAAGAAGATCACTTGATGTGCCATCCTCATCCCTGGCTATAGACTCGAGTGACGCCAAAGCACGCGTAAGAGTTAGATCAGCTGGGGTGACACTCTTTTTCTTCAGCTTGTTTAGAGCAGCTTTGGCAACTCTTGCTATCGACTTCTGCTCGGTGGTCAAAGGGAAGAGAGGATCAGTTCCCGCCTTCGATTGGACAGGGTCGATGCCAAGGATGACACTTCGCAATAACCAAAAAAGAAACAAACTCGAAGTGTGAATAGAACTCAGAACGATAATGGACAGGCGAGACATACATCATTCGCTCACCGAAGTATATTTTTGGCTGGCCGCGGTGCAGATTTGTAATTACCGACGTAAAGGAGAATGTGCTGTCTTAGATTTTTCATGGTGACAATTGAGTCCTTGCTGTCGCCGGAGTTGGTGTTATCATCAAGGAGTGAATCGATTTCGTCCAGAATCAATTGTGCGTACTCATTTTGTTTGTTTGCTTTCTTAGACAACTTTAATAATCCACGAGTCATCTCGGCAAGAAGAGTATTACATCTCACTGTCTGATCGATAAGAGCAAAGCCGTGGTTATCCGTGCCTGCTTTGACATCTGTAATGTCACTTTCAGGTGCAGGATCTTCAACTTCTTCTGTGTCAGAGTGCGTTTTCTGAGTGAATGCTGTCACAATCTTCTTGAGACGTTTTGTTAAAGCCTTCTTGCTGGGGAGCTCTTCGCAATCATCGACGTTTCTCTTGTCCAGGAGAACCGATTCCTTTAAGTGATCTTCGTTTATCTTCCAACCGTCTCCTTCTGTGGCTATCAAACAGTACGCTGTAATTAGTTTTTCTTGGATTTCGCTGAATGTAGCTGTTGTCATCCCTTCCTTCAGGCTATCCTTTAGCATGCTTAGGAAAGTTACTGCTCGTCTTGCTACTCTTGAAACTTGAGAGTATTTTATGTCGGCAGATGTCATTTTGCCAACTGTGTTTTTGTCAGGTTCATCTAGGCTTTCACTTCGGGCCACATCTTGGGTTTCGAACGGAGGACCCCACCTAAAACCACACGGACGAAAAAAGTGGCAATGAAAAGGGTCAGAATAATTTCATTTAATGTGCAGGCGGAAAACATGAACGCACCGAATACTCTTATCACTGATAATTGCGTTGACTGATGATTGCCGGTCTGAGTTGGGTAGGTAGGAAACAAAGTGAGGGTGTAGAAATATTCATTGAAGAAACGGACCGCACGAATCACTCACCAATCCAGCCATGTTTTGCAGCAGCACGGAGTAAAATAGAGTCGTGCAGGAGTGTCCATTCTAAACAAGAAATAAAGGAAGGAGCGGGTTAGTAGGTGATAGATATTTCAAGAACACTATCAACAGTTGGTGAGAATGAAATCATGGCTGACCTGGGTGTGGAAGGGACGATTTGGAATCGACTTTTATTAGCTTTGAAAGCGCTCTATTGCGTTCTGCGTCCGATGCATTAGTGGAAAGGTCTTTGTCGGCGGTTTTCACCGCCATGTGTAGGGCATTCAGCAGAGTCATTCTACCAACCATTGTATTATGGTGGAGCTTGATGCGGTTTGCCTTGTTTCGGTCAGCTAAGAGCTGGAGAGGGGCAAAATGCATTAGGAATTCCATCAGAGAGTTAGCACTCAGATTGTCTGGATCGAAGTCTAGATGTGAAGTAGGTGTTTGATCTTCCTTGCAAATCGCCCGAACTGATGTAATGAGAGAGTTTACCATGTTCATAAGCTCGGGGTGTTTTTTAGGAATTGCATTTAGCACCGCGACGATACTTGAGTAACGTTCCCCATTGTGCAAATAACATTTGCGTTTATCTCCATTCTTGTTGTCAATTTTCCATGATCGCGACCTTAGTGCGGGCCAGACACCTTCCTCGAAACCAAGTGAGAGTTGGCTCTGCACTTGATGCTCCTTCTGCGCTTTCTCTGGAGAGTGCATACCAGTGAGAATTCTCTTCGTGAAATCTGTATCCCTTGGCAGAGCTGTTTTGGAGAATGCGATGGCATCAGAGAGCACCAACGAAGCCCACGAGCTGTTATTTTTCATGACTCGCGTGAATGCTTCATGTTTCTTCCGAGCTAACTTTTGTGGGGCCTCTCCAGTTTCGGACACGACAGAATCGAAGGCATCATTGCTTATCCGGGAGAGCACATCGCCACTGTTAGCCTTTGACTGCGATGCTGACACTTCGTTAATTTTATCTTGCGCTGCTTCATACAAGCATAGGAGCGCCAACGACCAGCACATACGCCTGTCGTATCAAGGCAAAATGATATTATCAAGGGCAGTCGCCAACGAACGAAAAGGTCAAGGCAAGTCAAGACGATAAGTACTTACTTCATTTCTTCAGGCTTGTAGCTTTTCGAGAGAGGCATTACTTGGTGACTGAAAAATCGATCCCTAGGGTGATCAGGTTGCAGAGAAAGGAAATTTGCTTAGGAATTGAGTTTAACTGTTTAGACATCAGACATGGTAAACTTACCATGATATATTCCCGTACCCAAACGTTTGTAAACACTTCAAGACCTGTTCGACGTCTAATGGCATGAGACGAAGGAAGAGGCATATTAAGTTGGAATTTGATTCGTCAGATACCCAACAACTGAGTAAAATACAAGAACCTAACCATCTTTAGTCCATTCAGTAGAAGTTAGACCACCCCACTGATGACGTTCCTCCTTTTTCTTGTGACTAGACTTCACAGCCTTCACGATCTCCTTAAGCTCTTCATTTTCAACACCTTCCAGGTCTTCGTCGTCAGATGAACCACCTTCAGCGCTATATTCGCTTGCGGCTGATTTATTGTCATCGTCTTCGCCGTAATCTGGTTGAGGACCGATTGCTTGATCGAAGTCTTTCATCATTTCACTCTCTGAGTAGTTTGTATGTCCTCGCTTCCTTTTCTTGCCGGAGGGCAGAATCTCATCATCGTCGCCATCTTTCACCTCGCCGACAACCCTTGAAATGGAACAGATACGCCAATTATGTGAGAAAATTTGAATCCAGATTGTCAAATAACGATCCCTGATTGTTTTGAATTCACTTACTTTGTCCAAAAATCCGGGTCGTCTACATCTACTTCTGCTGTTTCGTTGGCGTTCTTAAAGCTCGCTTTGGAAAAGGTACCGCCAGCTGCTTTGCTTTTGCTGCCGGTATTTTCATGTACGATCGTTCTTGCTCTGCGCTCAAGGATTGAGTCAATGTCCTGTGAAACGAAATCGTTAGACTCGTCCTTATCCTCTTTGAAAATATCATACGCCCCTTTCCTTAGCAGCTTCTCCACTTCTTCTTTGGTCATGACATCTTTGTTGCCACCAGTGTTCTCGATACCGTGCAAAACAGCTTGGTCTAGCCCCATCTTCATCGAAGACATGTGAAACATTCTGAGAATATCAATCAGCACATGGTTGTTATCAAGAAAAGAATCAGTGAAATAGCCAACACGAAAAATTTGCAAAACTTACTGCATCTCGTAGGTTTTGCGAGTTAGCAAACGGTAGATCTTCACATTTTTCGTCTGGCCAATGCGATGGCACCTTGCTTGCGCTTGAAGGTCATTTTGGGGATTCCAGTCGCTGTCAAAAATTATCTGCAACAACGACAAAATTGTGCATGAGATCTTAAGTTGAAACTATTAGCAGCTATTAGGTCAGATATCTTACGCAAGTGTCAGCTGCTGTCAAATTGATCCCCACACCTCCAGCACGGGTAGAGAGAAGCATGATGAAAGGTTCTTCTCTGCCGTTATCTGTTCCTTTCTTCGATTGAAATCTATCAATGGCGGCCTGGCGCTTAAGCCCAGTGATGGAGCCGTCGATTCGCTCACATTTGAAGTCTCGCAAGTGAAGATAGTCCTCAATGATATCGAGCATGATTTTGAACTGACTAAAAAGTAAAATACGATGTCGATCGGCTTTAAGACGCGGGAGGAGCTTATCCAGTAGAACAAACTTCCCTGATGCCTTTACCAAAAGGTCCACTGCAGTTGCGTCGGGTTGTTGGTTACGAGTCTCGACTTCTACGCCTGTGAGAAGAAATGGGTGGTTGCAGCATTTACGCAACTGCATAGCAAGATTGTTAATGGAAGGGCCATCCAACGGTTTCTTTTTGTTGCGATGCAGGAACTTTAGGTTCTTCTCATAGAGTGCGCGATAGTACTGTTTTTGTAATGTAGTTAACTCCACTTCAATAAGCGTTTCCTCCTTCGGGGGAACTGACTTCTCGACGTCTTCCTTGAGCCTTCTCAAGATGTACGGTCGGATAGTCTCGTGCAATTCGTCCACTCGTTCCTTACTCTTAATATCACCATATTTCTCCATGAAATCGTCAAGACTGTCAAAGTCAGCAGGATTAATGAAGTGCAACAATGTCCACAGCTCCTCCATGTTGTTTTGGATAGGGGTTCCTGTCAAGAGCAGCGAGTGTTTGAATTCAAAGCTGTCGCGAAGATTTTTCGCCAATTTGGAATTGTGATTTTTCAGACGATGCGCCTCATCTACGATTAGAATTTCCCACTGAACCGCAGCAAGCTCCTTGAAATCATCAGTGACAAGCATCTCGGGAGTGGTGATGACAACCTCTACCATCCAACTCCTGTCCCACTTGCTTTTCCATTTCTTCTGAACTTTATTTAGGTATCTCTGGTTGAATCCAACACTATCAGGTTCAACTTTGTCTTTTGGGAACGCAAATTCGTCCTCACGGGTTCTACTCCTATCCTCTGCCGATCCGTGATAAACGATTGTGTTGAGATTCGTCCAGCCGGTAAATTCCCTGTACCAGTGAGGCAGGGTGGAGAGAGGTGCGATGACCAGAAAAGGACCTCGTGTTGAAAGCTGAGTCGCCACGTGATTCACGTAAGATGCTGTTTGTATAGTTTTTCTGAATAATTGTGGGGATGATGATTGAGTTGGATAAGAACACTATGCGGTGAACACGAGAGAAATCAAGATCGAGCAAAGTCTCACCCGAGACCCATTTCGTCTGCTAAAATCGATGACCTCCTATTAATATGATTGGACATAAGCCAAGCCACGCCCTCTGCCTGATAATCCCGTAACTGGCCCCCATTCTTAAATACCTTTTCCTCCAAATTTGTCCGATACTGCTTAATCAGACCATCCCTTTCCTCGGCAGTAATTTTGACCTTTTCGCCGAATATTCGATAGAGACGCTTCATTTCTGTTTTGCCAATCTCCTCCTGGACTTTAATGTCTTCTCTTGTCGGCTTCTGCTTACGCAATTCATATGCAGCAAGATGGTCAAGATATTCCACATCATTTAGAATCAAATCTCTTTCGAACTCAAAGGTGTTCTCAGAGTACGGCTTGTTCACCCACTTGACATAGAATTGGCGACCGGTCCCTTCTTCAAATTTGGGATGTTTGGGGTCTAAAATTATCCCGAACTTTTTTATGACGTCTTCTTCGTCTTCCTTGACGTTCTCTTCGCTGACATCGAGGATTCGCTCGATGGTAACCCAGGAGGGATCGAAATAGTCCTGAACAAAGAAAGAATTTGCAAACAGTCATACCACGTGTTGAAGACCACTGGTGAGTGCGCTGACACGACTATCTGATGTACGAAAGGATAAAGTCAACTCACCCCATCCAACCTCTCATCTGCCTCATACAACAACCCGCCTACACTCTTCTTAAAAAAGGTGTTCAATCTCTGCTTCGCCCCTTCACAAAATTCTACTAAATCCCTCTCGGTCTCCCACGAGCAATGCAAATAGCTCAAATCCTGCCACTTCACCAAGAACCGCTCCTCATACTTGTTCGGATTTTCGTCGGGAGAGTTTTCTTGGATCCATCTTGAGCCATTGGAGATTTCCGTGGTGTTTATGGACGAGGACTGCTCTTTCCATTCCGCCAATGTGAGCGATTTGGCGGCAATAATTTTGGAGATTTTGATGTCTTCTTCTTCGTCGTCGTCGTCCTCGGATTCGGATTCTTCGGAGGACTCGGAGGATTCGTCAGAGTGGTGTTCAGGGGCTTTGGACATGCGTTTTTTGGTGTGTCGTTTGGCAGGGGATTTGATGGAGTTGTTCCTTCTTTGTTGTTTGGGCACGCTCTCGTCGTCACTCTGGGCACTTGTGTCTTCAAGGGAAGAACGGTGTTTCGTTCGTTTTGATCTCCCTCCTCCGGTAGAGGCATCGGCAGCCTTGAGCAAATCGGCAATGGAGTTGCTGGGGTCTTTCATCCCCCCACGAAAAGCCGTGGAGCGTGCTGATTTGCGGACGGGTACGACTTGTTCGTCTACGCTGCTCGCCTCGTCTTCTGGGGCGCTGCTGTCTTCGTCTGTTGATTTGGTTTCGGTTACGAATTTGCGAACTCGGGTGGAGCGTCGGTTATGTTCTTCTTCGGAGCTGGTGCTGCTCGTGCTTGCGGCCTACTTGACAGAAATGATGACGAGATGTGTTCAGTGCCAAAGCATGCAAATTAAATTGGGATCAGGTCGGCATTCGAGTCATGGCGAACAAAACAATAGTTGTGGTACCCTGTTTGAAATGACGCACCGATGCCGCCGCGCTCCGAGTAGGTCTCGTCATTTCCGCTTTGGTGCTTCTGTAGAAATTCGCTTCGCGTGCCGTGAACAGCAGTATTGTCAGTCTTCGCCACAATCGATGGGGTTCCGATTATATTTGGTCGGCTTCTTCAAACACGGCACCGGTGTTGTCAGGGAGAGAAACGGTGCCGCGCGGTTGTTTTGTGACTGACGGTTAGAAAGACAGGAAGTGGGAAGTACGACGAGGATCAGATGAAGATTGTGGTATACAATACGATACCATAATGTGCAGGTTTTGTATCGTAGTTGGATGTCGAATCGCGACACTGTTTTTGTGTGTAAATACAATAATATCATTACTATCATTAATCATTATGTAGGGTATGGGTAGTACTGTACCGTTTCGTAACATACGATACCACACATGAAAAGGCGCGCCATCCGTCCCGCTCGGGATCTGATTTGCTTTTCTTATTGATGGCATTGATGTTTTTGTATCCAAAAACTGGACGAAAATGTCAAATATTGAATCCTACGTCATTGTTGATTTCCGAGTATGGCGCGTAGCAAAGCTTTTCTTGAATGTTGTCTTGCCCAAGAGATGATGAAAAAAAGGGATTTATCACAATTATTTTTGTTTCGATTTCGTTTTCGAGAAAATAATGAGCTTGGTTCAACCACAACCACTGTGTGCCTGCCCTGTTGCGCTTTTCGTACCGAACACCACCAACTCTTAAATTTGGTTTGAATTTAACCATGATTTCCATGCCGTAATTATTTTTTGACTAAACGTGGTCAAACCTAATTTTTGAACGAGATTCATCAATTTTTGTCGCATAGTGTTGATCTTTTGGCAAAGCTGTGGTTTGAATTTGTCAAAAACTCACTCCCTCCAACGGAGAAGCTGACACAGAACCACACCTGGATAGCTGATTCATTCTTCTGTCACCACCGCTGATGACAATCACCAAACAACATCAACCCAATGCATAGTCTCCCTAGGTCAAGAATAAACTGGCCGCTGGATGCACACTGAACAACACCAATTAATCCATCCACACCATTGAACAATATGGCAACTTATGTTTTGATTTGATTTTGTTAGTTCCTAGCAAAATTTGCTATGATGATAATGATATTTGATATTGAATCGAATGAATGGCGAATTCAAATTTCCTTTACAATTACTCGTTTGTACTAGGTTGCAAATTCCGGAGGAATTCCGGCGGAATTACGCGTTACTCCGGAATATTTTCGAATTTTGACAGTAACGTGATTACTGTGATCGCGAGATTACTGAGAAAGACTTACTTAAGTACTTTGTTCAATACTTAAGGACTGTGATGCTGTGGCATCACAAAATAAGACTCATTTTGACAAAATTTACAGTAATATGTCCGGAATCTACAGTAATTTCTGCAGTAACTCTGATAGGTTACTGGTTACTGTGTTTTTTGGACAGTAACCAAAATCGGAATTTGCAACCTAGCTTTTGCACATATCACGATAATTCATGTTATCTCTAGAAATCTCCTTTTCACATAAACATTACTGGAATGAATACAAATGATAACTGGGATGAGACTTGAGTGATGAGAGCAAAGGGAAAAGAGCGGATCAAGAGGATGTAGTGGAGGGTGTATGGTAGGCGAGCCATTAGACAGGAGCTAGGTAGAGCAGAGCAAGCTTGGAGCGAGGATGCAATGATGCTGCAGAGGGAGGAAAGCACAAAAGGATTTGATGCGTTGGGCAGATTTGTGTGTGGAGATGTGTGATAAATTTGGTTAGTTGGCCAAAGTTGGAGTAAAATGTTAATTTAGTCAAAGAAACAGTCTGCTGGATATGATAGTTGTTTGACTAAACAAAACACAAAAAACAGTATGTTCAGACGTTTGGTTTGGATGTGGTTCCAGTTTGGTACAACCAAATATTTGGGTTTTTAGGCATTTAGGCATAAAAATGAATTCGGACAGGCACCCATTGATGTTAATAACAAATGGGTTCTCACTATGCCAATACCTTCTAACCCCTAAAAGTACCAAAAGAAAACAAACACATTAGACATAACCATCACTGTCCAGTTACATCATCTGAATGTGGACCTTTGTCCTTCATCATCATTGCTGTGTTCATCACATGATGCAACACTTTCTTGAAAGCCAGGTTGGCAGATATATACGTTTATCATAAATTTTATTTAATTTTTCTGTGCTATTCTGTTCTGTTTTGTTTCATTCTAGTGTGGTATCTCAATCATAAATTTTTTATAATTGTTCTGTTATATTGTGTTCTGTTATGTCATACTCGCATGCTTTGGAAGTGTGGAGCTAATGATTTATAGTCTTGAATCCTTTTTTCCTGAAATGACCCACCAAAAAGATACAATAAATAGCTATCATGACCTAACACATACACAAGAATAGTGCACCTATTGCATTCAAGCACTGTTTTAAAATAACTGTAATTTTTGACTCTTGGGGGGTGAAAATGAAGAGTTATGAAAATGATGGCATTCTGGTCCAAGAGTCCTATCTAGCCACAAGAACTAGAATTATTGATCATGTCGTGTCCTTTTAAAGACCCACCTTCTCTGTTATGAGTCTATGACTTCAGGCATAATACATGCAATTCAGAACTTTGGTTTAGATTAAGAATGGAACTTGTTGGCTTCTTGATACTTGCCCCACTTGGCAGTGAAATTTCATATTGGTAGGGCTTAACTAATCAAGCCACTTCGTATTTTATGGCAGTGTACATGAATGACAGAAGGAAATGAGCACATGATGGGAAGATCACAGGGATCAGGGTTGACTTGGGATTGATTTTAATTGGTGAGAATTCTGGTGAGTTGTGTTCCAATCTTGTGGAATGGTTATTTAGATAAACAATGACAGTGACTGTGTCTGTGTCTGTTGAAAGAAAATTTTCATCAGCCCATGAATTGTTACGATGGTATATTCATGGCAACTTTGTTAAACCATATTTTTACATCCCTTAAAATGCCCTGCTCTGTTTTGTGGGATGTTTGCTCATTTGCACACATTTTTGTCTTGACTGAATGGTAGGCATCAAGACAGTAATATTTTTACTAAACTGGCTCACTTGATTCATATCTTTTAGAGCTAAGGACACATGAGTCCAAGAGAGTCATTTCTATCACTATATACTATGATCAAACATTCTGATCAGGAAAGTTGACCACACAGTCATTGCACTGCACTTGCACCCCATCCTGACGCAATGCAGTTGCATCTCTCACTCTTCCTCCCCCCACCATCACAATACAAAATGAATTTTGCTGAGCAGGACAAGATACAAAATCAGTTGCATGCTTGGTGTCTAGGATGAGGAAGAGGTACCCAAACTTGCTGCCTTTGGTGAATGGAGCATTGATGGATGAGGGGGGGGGGGGTACTGAAACTTTCTGTTACTGTGAGCAAGGAGGGCACAAGTGAGGGGGCCGACCTGGCCTTGGTCAAGGAGGCACCACAAGAAATGGTCTTATTGCTAAAAAGTGTCCGTCATGGACATGAAAAGGTTGGATATAGCAGGGTTGGCAAGCTTTGTGTCCTTGAGGTTGCTGATGGTGGTCGTCAGAGGAGAGGACTGGGCTCAAGAGGAGGAAGCAAGCACACCAATAATTACAGGTGCAAAAGGAAGTCACTTTGCTTTCAGTGGAGGAGACAGATTTGTCAGACGCCTTGGGCTAGGACTTCCAAGAGGCATCGGGGTCGAGAGAGGTGGTGACCTCATTGACCTGGGGAGCATTGAGTAGGGCAATGGACCCCCATGAGAGTCTCGAGGGAAGAGAAGGCAAGGGAAATCTCCTCTTTGAGGTTGGTGATGACACCTTGAGAGAAGAGGAAGACAGAACTGGTCTAGGATGGGTTCCGAAGGGTGGGAATATTTTCTTCCCCTTGAGGTTGACCTCATTGGATATTACAACATCCAGGTGGACAGAGGACCAGAGGAGGAGATGGTCAACCCACCAACTGCTCCTGGGGAGGTTGTTTTCAAAACAGTTGATGTGGGCTTTGCTGATGGGATCATGGACCTTAGATTTGGCACCATACAGAATAGGGATGGAGATGGGTAGTGCCACCAGGAGATATGCTTCTATCTGAGAGGAGAAGGGGGTGGCACTTCTTGGAAAAGAGTACAAAACACATCAGTGTGGGTAAAGACAGACTTGTTGGCTGGGTGAAGGACAAGGTTGGGAATCTTGGTCCTCAAGGGAGTGAGCACAAGTGCAATCTTTGTTATGTCAAGGGAGAGGAGCTCTGGGCAAAACAGCAAGAGTTCATTGTAGCTTGTAGCCATGGATGCGAAGGAGGTCTTGCTCTGTATCCATGTCTGGGGGCCAACATTTGAACCACCTTGGCCTTGGGGAAGAAGATGGGTGTAATGTGTTTTTTCTCTCATTAAACACATAGACACCCAGAAAAAGAGTGGTGTCTTTGAGGAGTGGAAAGAGACTGCTTGTGAGTGACAGCGATGTAGGAGGAGGTGACAGTTATGCAAAAGAGGAGGCTGCATGGAAGCCTGTGATGTACTTCGTGTTAGTGCCATAACTCATACGGCCTAAGAAAAGGCTAGAGGAGAAGGGTCATGTGTGAGAGGTATGTGTTGTACTTTTTGATTAGACTAGTCAACCACACATCAGTACAATCTACATACATACACAAACAACCATACGTTCCTACACGGGAACTAATCAATTCCAACATTTCCGCTGCCGAACTCACTTCCTCCAAAATGCCCTTGCCACCGCCTCCCCCAAAATATTATCACATCATCATGATTCTTATCATCACTGTTACTGCCTCCTCCAATTTCACCCCCATCGCTCCACCAAAAGTCACGATTGCAATACACACCATAGCGCCACCCTTGTGGACACATTGCTCACTCCAAAAACAACCACTTACCACATTACTAGAGCACTCACTTTCATGTATCAATTCCTCCTCCAACTTGATCACACACACGTCAATCCCTTTGTCACCTTTCGATCCACACAATCACACCCCCACTCTACCTTGTTCTCCGCCTCTCTCAATAGATTCTCCAGTCACTCATCTAAAGGTGCCCATCAAACATCATTGCCCAATCTCCACTCATCCACCTCCAAAACCGAACTATCCCCCTCTCCTCACTAGTTTACGCAACTCATTCAATCAATTAGCCCTCAAGATCTCCTCCTCAACCATGCCTACCTCCGCCCGCGTCGAACAAACCCCCCCCCAGCTACACGTTCCACCACAGCAAAGAAAAATACGTCTTCCCAAGCAACTCATGCTCTCCCGGTGCCACCGTTCCCTCCCCCAACCCCAGACGAACAATCGCTCCTCATGGACACACAACAGTCCAATCTCCCAACACGTCGCAGCCATCCTCACAGCTACTCTCACAAGATGACCTCACGAGCCTCAACGATATCATTAATGAAATCAATAATCCCGGACTTCTTACAGATAATCCCACAAAATAAATGAACCAAACGATGGTATCTAATAACACCGCCAACCAAACTTCTCCTTCCAACTCTCCCGCCAAGAAGAAGGCCAAACCCTCCTCCCCCGATCCTAAAACTCAAGTGCAAGACCCCTCAAAATCCCATAAAAAGAGATCCAAGAAGCGCACTAACTCCACCCCCACAGCCTTGGTCCTCAAACCAAGCAAGTATAGTCAGTCAGCAGGGAAAGAAAAAGAACTGACTCCTCCACCTTTCCACACGTCTGCAGACGATGTAATGTTCTCCTAGACATCTCCATTGGCTTCAACAAAAATGCTTGTCACAATTTGACGGAGACAATGGGAAAAAGATGGTCTTTGCCATACAACAGCTCCTTGTCATCCTCAAAATTGCAAACAAAGTGGCAGCTATCAACCCAACTGACAGCCAGTCTGAAGATCCACCTCTCGGGGGACAACACACGAACCCAGTCCCTACGAATATGACGGCATTAAGCAACTACATTAAAGGACTCAACCCCCGTGCCTTCCAGTCCAACGGTAGATCCCCACAAGATCAACAAAACCCCTCACAGGCTTCTGCTTGCGGTACATCTTCCCTTGCATACTGTGTCATCTCCATACCATGCAATAAGGACCCAGACTTGCTGGTCAACCAGATTTCCTATGAATGGGCAAGATTTGGAACTCAAATGAAGATAAAGGAAATGCAAGAAGTGGAAACTCTAACCCCTTTTGCCTTCTACTTTGTCTATGTGCTATCCCACCGACAAACACTAATTGACGAACATCAGGACATCCTTAAGTGCGCCTAAGATCAAATGCATAAGGAAGACTACTTTATCAACCACAACCTCCCCATGAACTGGGGCTATCACCCAATTCCACTATGCATCCTAAGAGCAAATTGCCATGGATCCCAAAACACTCCGAACCTACCAGCATGTCACGTCTTCCATGAAACATCCAAACATGTAGACGAGTCCTTCATCTCAAGGTCGACAAGACAGAAATCGACATGGTCACACCTAGTCAAATATGCTAAAAAACACGGCATTTGCGGCAAATGGTGGGGTACACATGCACACCCAACCAAAGGTGTCGATTGGCAATCAACGCCAGGCAATATCAGAAGGCCGACAAAATTTGCAGTCAAGACTACAAACTATAACGCCAGCATGACAAGCATTGAGGTCCACGGGTTCCTCATCAACAATTCCATCACCGCCAGAAAACCAGACGGAACTATCATTCACTCTTTCGCTGGCCGCAAATGCCTTACCTCCTTGTATAAATTCCAGGACTCCTCCTCACTCATCGCCGAGGTACATCAACAAGTTCTGTTGGGATCAGTGTCCCTGGTATACCCAAATATCCCGGAAGGGGAAAAACTCATCACGGGCCTGGCAAAACAAATGATTTCATTAAGGACTTTCTCACAAAGTTTGTGGATCCACAGCTTATTCATGAATCGATCCAATGCAAATGGGACTCCAAAACACAGACCCTTCTTACCCCCTTGGAACTCAAAGCCAATACCACATCCAGTGAACTAGAAGAGCAAGGCTGGTGGCGAGATGTAGTGGTCCAACATGAGTTGCAAAAAGGATTTGGCAAACGCCCTTATGCCGCCCCAAAGGCGTTATTTCATTTAGATGGAACACAATCCATAAAAACTATGCACAAAGCAAATGACAACGCCAGCAGAGAGCACTCTCAAGAGTTGTCAAAGAGGGTCCGCATTGCACAAGACAATCCAATAAATGGTGAAACATCATCCAACTGCTCTGAAAGTAGCGTCATGTTGGACGAGGATGGTAGCAGCAAGCGGTCGGGCCACACACCTACAAGTGTTGGAGTACGGGTAGATTTCGATGGTATGGACACAGCGCAAAGCGCCGAGGAACTTTCCTTGAGCTCTTCCATGGCTAGTGATGCCGATCCAAAAGGCGATCTATCTGGAACTTCCGGATAGTTGCTCACCCCACCGGCTCCATGACTACAGGAGCTCCGGGGTGCCTACAGCCGTACGTAGTCCGTGCAAACCCTCCAAAGGCAGGAGGTTGCGGCGCCGCGCTAACACTTTTCGTCAATCAAAACTAACTGGGAGAACGATAACTCTTCTTGAAGAGGCAGGAACAAGAAAAATACTGCATCAAAAAGACAAACTCACTCTCCTATCACATAAATCAACACTCACTGCCTTAGAATGGCAAGCACTACGACATTCTACCAGATATCTCACCCCATCTCATAGTGACTTCATGCTCCTCCAAGCAGCCCACCAAAATACTGAACTCTCTCCTCGCGATCACCCTCAACTTCATCCCACATCAATCCCAGATGACCAAGACATCATTGACTTTGTAGACAAGCACCTCTCTCTCCTCTCTCCTCTCGACCTTCTCCCAGGACAAAAAGGGCAAGAGTCAGTAAGAATTTTTTATGAGAATTTGAATGGTATATCAAGTCATATTGCTGGCAACCATAAACTAACAAAATCAATGGGTATCATTGATGATATGGAAGTTGATATTTTTGCCTTTAAGGAACAAAAAATAAACTTCGCCCACAAGGAAAACAGACAACAAGGCCTGGCCAAAATCTTTCAAGGAGGAGAGACCCTCACCAGAGCTATCTGTGGCAACATTAAACACCCAGGCTCAAAGACTCTCGGAAAGAAGATGGAGGGAGGAACTGGCATGGTCGCGTACGAAGAGGTAGCAAGCATGATGCGAACGGACCTTTCAGGCATGGACGACTCAGGATTAGCGCACTGGTCATATATGACTTTCTCCGGAAGGGACGGCCATGTGACTACAATCCTTGTTGGCTACAACCCATGCCGATCCTCTCCTGGCCAACATTCAACATCCTATCAATTACAGAGAGCCTACTGGACCATAGCCAAGAACAACACTACCTACCCGAGACAAAAGTTTCTAGACGATCTCATCTCATTATTAGCCAAATGGCGTCAAGAAGGAAGAAGATTAGTTTTCTGCCTAGACGCAAATGACGATATGTACAGAGGCCGACTCAGATGCTCTCTAGTATCCCACCCCAAATTGGACCTTCGTGAAACCATGCTCCACTCCATAGGCTCTCGCCTGACTGCCACCCACTTCAGAGGGACTTGTCCAATTGATGCTAGCTGGGCAACTCCGGACACAGAGGTTCAAAACATTTGTGCCATGCCCATAGTGTATGGCGTCGGAGATCACTGAGCCCTGTTCATTGATATTAGCACCAAGTTGATGGTAGGCCTTCACCCACAACCAATCAAACGCCCCACAGCAGACAGACTTAATACTAAAATCCCACTCTGCTCGGACTCCTATATTGCCCTCCTTGAACCTCAACTCCTGTACCACAAAATTTTCCCCAAATTACAAAATACCAACAGATCTATGAATTCAACCAAGGACACTCAGCAAGACCTTGATGCCATCGACAAAACTACCTCTCAACTCATGCATCACGCAGAGCACCACTGTCACAAGCTAAAGTCCGGAAGAATCCCATTTTCACCAGAAGCCTCCCTATGGATTAAACGCACCCTGTGTTACAGGTCACTCATCCGATACTGGGCAGGGAAAATAAAAAACAGAAGCAACCTCCTCAGGCAGGCAAAGAGATGCCAAATTGAGAAACCCTTCTCCCTTTCGATTCAAACGCTCCGGGACAGACTTCAACACTGCAGAACGCTCTGCCAATATTTCACTAAACACAGACACACGCACAGGAATGTCCATCTCAAAAATAGGCTTCATACAGCCAGAGACAAGCAAGATGAAGAGGCTGAGTGTCGTATTTTACAAATCAAAAAAGGTGAACATGATAGAGCCTTCTGGCGATGACTGAACTGGGCCCTTGGTACGCGTCAAGGTACAGCATGCGCACTCTCCGAGTAGAAGAACCAAACGGATCCATTACTGAATACACCACTCAAGCGGAAGTTCAACATCAAATTTGGGGAAAATACACCGCGAACGTTACCACCTAGCAGAAGAAGCACTGATCTGCCAAGGAAGGTTAAGAGGAGACTTCGGTTATAATGCTAACTCCCAGGCAGGAGAGGCAGTCCTCAATGGCACTTACACCCTGCCACCTGGGTCACACATGGGCACGAAACTTCTCTTTTGCTCTATCGCCAATATCTGCCAACAAGTCCCTCCAAATTTGATTGTACAGATAATAAACCGCAAAGATTGGCAATACACGTGGCAACATAAACAAGAATCCACTTTGTCTTCACAATCAGGACTCCATTTTGGACACTACATCTTAGGGGCAATCTCTGATATAATCTCTGATGTCCACGCGCTCAAAATTTCCTTGGCATTACATCACGGTATTGCATTGTCTTGCTGGAAGACTGGACTATGCGTTATGATAGAAAAATCTCCGGGCGTAACACTCCTTTCCAAGTTACGCGCTATACTCCTTATGGAAGCTGACTTCAATGCAGCTAACAAAATAATCTTCAGACAGCGTATGCTCCAAAATGTTCGGAGATATAACTTGATGCCAGATGAAATATTTAATGAAAAACAAAGGATGGCGGAGGATAGAATCTTGGCTAAAATTCTATTCTACAACATATCCAGACAGCTCAAGGCACCAGCAGCACCGGCATCCATCAACGGGTCATGCTATGACAGAATAGCGCATGCGATTGCCTCTTTAATTTTCCGGGCAGTAAGTGCCAAACTCCCTATGACACTCACAATGCTCAACGCCATCCAACAAATGCAATTTTATCTATGGACCACATTCAGCAACTCCAATAAAGCTGTGGGCTCCAAGGTAGACCTAAGTACTCAAGGTTTCATGCAAGGAAACGGAGCCTCCCCCGCAGGATGGACAGTAGTCTTGATTGTGATCCTAGAAGCTCACAAGCAGCAGGGACACAGAGCCACCTTTATATGCCCAGCCAACAAAGTCAAGCAAAATCTTTCGTGAATCCTATACGTGGACAATACCAACTTATTGCATCTCTGTGCCAATGACAAGGATACAATGGAGGATGCCCATAAGGCAATGCAAAGGAGCGTAACAAGTCGGGGGCAACTACTAGTAGCAACTGGTGGAGCCCTAAAACCTCAAAAATGCTTCTTCTACTTACTGGGTTACCAATGGGATCAAAATGGAGAATGGAAATACATTGACTCCACCGACACGCCAAATCATACTATCTCGGTCCCGCAACCAGATGGTTCAATGGTCCCCATCCAACAACTGTCTATTCACTCTCCCAGCACAATGCTAGGCGGAACTTTGTCACCATCAGTCTCAAACCACACTTTACTGGCAATGTCTACAAAAGCACAAGAGTGGGCTAACCTTGCACGCCACTCCGGCATCTGCCCCAGGGATTTTCACATCAGTGTACACAGAAAGTTTTGGCCCAAAATGAAATACGGACTGTGCCCAAATAAGGCATCATACCAAGACCTCTCCATTGCGATGAACCGACCATATTACTGGATGGCTCCGATAGGTGGTCTGATTTGCTTGGCTAGACGGGAACTTAGATCCCTTGACATGGGACTTTTCGGGCTCGGTTTTCCTCACTGGGGTATAGAAGCCACCGTGGAAGCCTTTAAAAAGTTCTATCTGCACTACAGCTCCCAATCTGTTGTTGGAACACAACTCCAGATGTCGTTGGAACTGCTCATCTGCGAAGTCGGGGTCAGCCCACAGCCGTTCACACTTAACTACAATAAGTACAGCTCAAGAACTACAAACGGTTTTTGTAAACATTTATGGGAAAAACTGGATCACTTTCGATTCCAACTTCTCCTAGGAAAAAACCACTTCCCGCTCCCATGAGAGAAAGAGAGATGGTTGATGATAACCTTTGAAGAGACAGGCTACTCCATGGATGAATGCCTGATCCTCAACAAGGTACGACTGCATCAACAATTTATATTCGAATCAGACATATTCAAAGCAGACTGTTGCACTATAAACGAGAAGTTCCTTCACCCCTGGGAAAGAGTGGTCTTCCATTCGATTCAGCTTACAAAAACCTCCTCCCAGTGCATTCAATCTATGCAGAGAAGCAATTGCTCATCTCACACCTGGTGGCCGCCGAAATCCAAAATTAGGCACCTTCCTCCACCCACCCCACATTATATGGGACTGCTGCTACGACCCGGCACTTGATGAAGTTATCCAGACAAGAAGGCAGCGCTCTACACTCTACCGCTGACAAGGCACATCTTGACGAGCCCAAAACGCTCTGTACATAGAAATCGGCACGACCTCTGCGGACACATCCCCTCTCCACCTTTGTTCACACTATACTCAGCCAGGAGCTAAAATTATAGTCACTTCACATACACCTCCTCCACAACCAACTCACACCTATGAGCACTTCCACAACTGACTCCTCTCCGGCTGGAATCCACACTGGTGGGACGGCCTGAAGTACATAGACGATGGGACATGGATTTACTAATCAATCATAGACAAATCCCTTACCTGTGTCTCAGACGGTTCATATATCCGCAAACTACACCCCCTCACCTGCTCAGCAGCAATCATACTAGAATGCTCTAAAGGCAGGGGTCAACTTTCCCTTTCTGTGATAGACGTAGCTAATTCCACAAATGCATTCAGAGGAGAGCTCCTGGGCTTATTGGCAGTACACTTAATCCTTCACGGGATCTCCCAGACACTCCCGGGAATCAATGGCACAGTGAAAACATTTTCAGACTGCACCGGGGCTTGACGTACTGTCACTGCTCTTAACCCTTTGTGTATCCTCCCACACATGGAAGCACACTGACATTCTCAAACTTCCAGCACTTTATGGAAAAAACCTCCTTCAATTGCTCTTATCATCATGTAAAAGCACACCAAGACGACTCAATCGTCTGGACAAACCTCTCCCGCCCTTCCCAGCTAACTTGCGCCTGTGACGCTGAGGCCAAAAGGAGAATATTGGAATTTCTTCCATCATTACAATGCTAACGCCCTTTACCAAACGAACCTCTGATAATGGTGGTCGATCCCACGAAGACATCCTCCAACACAGAAGCAGCACTCCGATACTCTGCACCCAAAAAGGAAGCAAGAGATCTGTACGCACGTCTGGGCATACTGACACCGGTCCAATTCAACAAAGTTGCATGGACCAAAGTACATGCTACACTACATGCACTTCCTAAAATGTTCCAAATGTTTGCCGGGAAACAAGTCTTTGGTGTCTCCACCATGCTGGCTAACTTATAAAAACAAAAAAAGTTTGCCCACCTGGGAAGTGCCCCAGTTGCACTACAAGTAAAGAAACGACAGACCACATACTCCTTTGTAGAGAAATCGGCAGGGTAGGCTGTACGAACCAGCTCATCAGGCGCATCTCTGAGTGGCTAGACTAAGTGGGAACAAACCCTCATGTAGCAGACCTAATCGCAGATTTCCTTCTCTCTCGAGGATCCTTCCTCCATGACAACAGTCGCCTCGACATACCACCGCAACACACTGATTTTATCCAATCTCAAGACACAATTGGGTGGCTCCGGACAATGGAAGGCATGATTTCAAACGAATTACTCCTCCTCCCATGATTAGACGTTCTCCAACCTCAGTGCCAACTCTCACAAGAAGACTGGGCAAAGGGCCTGATTAAAACACTCCTCGAAGCTACACAGGGCATCTGGATCTACCAAAATCTGACTATGCACGACCACATATCTGGCCTCATCTCTACAAAAGAGGAAGAACAACTACTACTGGAAATTGAGAAGCAGATAGAATCTGATGGAGAGGGGCTGGCAGAACAAGACAGATGGATGCTGGATTTAGACACGGAGCAGTTGGCTACCTCCTCGGGTGAACGAGAAAGTTACTGGTTATTAGCGATCCAGACTGCTTGTGTGCCCATTTTCAGTTAAGACAAGTAGGCACAAGGGAGACCCAAAGAACATAAAGCTGTTTTCAGTTTGGTTGTTAAAAATGGTGTAACTCTTCGAATATTCAATCTTTCTGATTTTGTTCTGCGTTGAATCCTGATGGTGCCATTTGTATGAACTGTTGTGATAGTCCAAGGATCACTTTCATACCTGCTTTTGCCTTTGCGGAGTATACCATCTTTAATAGAAGTACTAGATCACCAATTTTGTAGTCCCAATCACGACGTGAGCAATTTTCCCGTTCTGTGTTTTGGTCTGTTTTGTGTTGCCTATATTCTCCAATTTTATTCCAGTCAGCCAGGAAGGGGATGTAGAACAACATGTCCAGTCCAAAAATGGCTGCACCTGAGGAGGCTTTTAGTACTGTGTGGTATGTTGAGCGAACGGCCCAAGCGACGTTCATCACAAACGTTTCTATATCGCTTGGCTCTACTGAAGGGGCCATGTCTATTTCAGTTGTTTGGAGCATCGATGATATCACCTGGTGCACTCGTTCTAGAAGAGCATTCGCTTGAGGATTCTTGACACTGGTAGGCTTGCTCGTGATCCCGTATGATTCACATAGGGCTTTGAAGTGAAGTTTGAATTCGCTTCCATTGTCATAGATTATGTATTGACAACGTGGATACCTACTAAACCAGGTCTTATTCACTAAGTTGCTGATCATTGCTGATGACTTATCAAACTAACTTAGGTTCTTCTTTTTTTTTGCTTCTGCGCCCTTTTGTATCCAGGGGAATAATCACATCAGTGATTACCGGCAGTTCAACTATTTCAAACCAGCTGGACGCTGGATCAATCATAGTCAGACACATGAAATCAATTACTATCCCATCTTTACCTTTGATTGTGTATGGGCCTATCAGGTCCACACATAGTACTTCCCAAGGGTTTGTGACGGCGATTTTAGTAGGGAGTTTCCCATACTTATGCTTATGCCTCTTGTTTACTTGGCATGCATGCCAGTTTTTGACATATTTATGGATGGTATTTTGCATAACTTTCAAGTACATCGCAGCACGAAGGGTTTCTTCGAGTCTCGTGTGTCTAGGGTGCTGTAGGTAGTGGTGGTACCAACTAACTGCACGATGTTGAAGATCTTTTAGAATGATCATTTTTCCGTCCTTACAGAGGAGTTCCGTACTTTCGACCAATTGTGTCGAGTACTGATCTTTCATTGTCTTCAAGCTGGCATCAAGCTTTTGTGCTTCTGCAATCTCGCGTACTGTTAACTACATCTTCTTTGCTGCGGTTTGCAAATACCAGATTCATTTCCTCTTGGTATGCAGAGGTGTCAATTGCACTCCCTTCTAGCATGGTGTAATAACACCAGCACTTTGTAAACGTCATCCAGTTTTCACGCTCATTCAGGATCAGTCCGATATCTAAGCGAGATATGGCGTCGGCAACAGTATTATGTGTGCCTCTTATATATTCAATTTCGGGGCCAAATTCCTCGAGGAGCAATCTCCATCGGTAGACACGGTCAGAGGTCAATCCCAGTGCGTCCTGGATTATATTCTTATGGTCTGTATAAACTTTCAATCTTTGTCCCCACAACATGTCTTTGAACTCTTTCAGTGTTTCCACTATGGCCAGTAGTTCAAGCTCAGCCACGCTGTATTTCTGTTGCGCTGTTGACAGTTTCCTGCTGAAAAACGCAAGGGGCCTATTACCCTGGGTGATAACTGATCCAAGTTGTTTAGACGAGGCATCAGTATATATCTCAAATTCCTTTGAATAATCGGGATAGGCTAAAACTACATCCTTGGCAATTGTAGTCTTTACTTCATCGAAAGTACCATGGACGTTTCTTTGTCTTATGGCTCTGGTGACCTTGGTGTGACCACACTCTCCTACCAGGGAGGTGAGTGGGGCAAGCACTTTGCTGCGTCTTGCCCAAAGATCTCTGTAATACTGGACCATGCCCAGGAACTTACGGAGGTCTTTGACATTTTTCGGTGGTGAAATCGCGAGAATCGCTTGTACCTTTTTCTGTTGAGGTTTAATCCCCGTTCGTGTGAGGGTATAGCCTAAATACTAAGTTTCTATGGCACAGAAAGACGATTTTCGGGCATTGATTCACAAGCCTGCCTCGTGTAACCTGGTAAGCACCATTTTCAGTTTGTCAAGGTGGTCTTCCAGATTTGCCTTTGTGATGCATAACAAATCATCAAGGTAAGCTCTTACGAACTCTAAGGCTACCATTAGTGATGACATTTTTGCTTGAAAAATATCTGGTGAACCAGCGATGCCCATTGGCAATCAGAGGTAAGAATACTTGCCACATGGAAAAGTGACGGTACATTTTTTGGATGAATTGGGATCCAATCTAATGGTATAATAACCCATGTTTAAATCCAGGGTTGTAGCATAGGTAAATCCTTCTAGCTCTTGCAGAACTGTACCAATTTTGGGTAATGGAAACGGCTTTCTGACTAGTCGTTTATTTACTTCCCTAAAATCAGTGAGAAAGCGTACCTTTCTGTCTTTCTTTCCAGTGATATATGATGGTGACGCCCATTCCGACTCGGGCTGGAACTCTACCACTCCCAGGTCGCATAACCTATTCAACTCTTTGATAGTTTTTTCTTTGCTAGATTTTGGTACTGGGTATGCCTTGCCATGATATGGCTTTGCGCCCTCTTTAAGTTCAAAGAACACAGGCTCTGTGTTCCAATCGCCTAGTGTTCCATCAAAAAGTTCCTCAAAATGTGTGAGTAACTCCAGTAACGAGTTTTGGTCTTGGAGACTAAGGTGAGTACAATTGGTGCTAACAATTGATTGGAGGTCTGCCTTCTTATAATTTGCATCTAGGATTTTAACTACCCGCTGTGTCGCTTCCTGCGTACTTTGCGGTTCATTCGCCATGCTGATGTTGACAGCCCAGGCTCTATCCAGGTTCAATTTGGTCAGACTATTGACATCTCTCATTGGCAAGATGACTTGGTCAATGTAATTTCTTTTGTTCGAAAATCTAGAACAATTCTGAGCTCTTTCATGGTTTTACATCCAAGAATGAGGTCAAACACTGGCTCGGTATTACGTCTGGAGTCACTACGTACTCCTTACTGTTCGAATACTCTAAGAATTTCAAGTTAACTTTGCTCTGTCCTTTGGTTAGGAAGCTCCCATTCGACGTATGCCAAGACTTTGGCACCTGCCTAGTCAAGTAGGGAAAGTGTTTCTCTGTTCCCTTTTCATGAAACAAGAGGTCACCATCAGATCCACTATCAAGTAGGATCTTGATGATCGTGTTACTGGTACGACGCCCTGTAGAGTGTTCGATGTTCTTACGGGCTGGATTTTCAGTCGTTAAATAACGTGCTTTGGCTACTACAGTAGTGACCCCTCCTTCTTTACCTGTCAAAGGGGAGTTCACGCCTAGTGAAAAGGTCACCCGACAGTTCGGGGTCCGACAATTCGGCAATTGTTTCACTCTGTGTTGGTTCAACTGCAAGATTTCCTAGGTCTTGTGTTGGATTCAAACTGACATTGTTCGAATCAGAAAATGTTATGTTGGCACGTGGGGAAGTTTTAATCGGACTAAGATAGGTGTTGGTCATGTCATGACAATCAAGTTTACTACACAATTTCTTAGTACTCCCCAACCCATCATCTCAGGATGAGTCTGAATCATCACTGTCACTCATGTTGTGATGCTTACGCTTCTTCTTGCTGATAGCGCATTTAATTTTCTTTTTGGACTTGGTAAGTTTGTCGATTTTAGCAGATAGCTGCGCATAGCTACTTCCTCCTCAGGCAGGTCTCTCTTGTCCACGAGAGGCTCCGTTTGATTTTTTCCCCTTGAAGCTTGGCTTCGGGGTCCCATTGGATTCATACTTCCGGCAATTCGGAGTGTTGTGGGTGGTATGTGCGCCCCCATGCTTCTTACAAAGAGAACAGTACTTCTCTGTGTGATGTTTCTTTGGAATCCGGTCACTAAAAGAGACCATCTTCTTCTTAGTCGAGTCGTTAGACTTGGCTGCATTTTTGGGTCCTTCTCCAACCTTCTCGGTGGGGTAGGCCTTCTCGATGCGTTCAAGGACTTTAAGAAGTTCCCTGACACTTTGTGGTACCAAAGCTCCACTGACCTCACCTTGGTCCTGCCAGTTCCTAGGAACCATCCTGAGGATGTGGCTTGCCAAGTCAGCATCATCAAAGGGCCCGCATACTTTTGTCAACTTCGCAGCCTTTGAAGAGTAAAACAGGCACGGCAAGAGTTCTACATACCTGTTAAGGCGTTGGATTCTCTGCACAAAGTCCCTGATGGGTACCCTGCTAGGTTTCTTCAGCCCATTGCTGATGTATAACCTTTCTTGCTCCGCTGCATCAGTCCTGAAGGCAGTCTGCAGGTGCAACTGGACACACTCCCTGAAAGAGTCCCAGGTTGCTGAGCGTTTCGTGGGGTGTTCAACCCCATAGACATCAGTCCATGGTTCACAATTGATCTGTTCCCCTACGATGGTGGTCCAAGGCCTACAAGCAGTTTCCGACAGTTGGGTGGAATATTGCAAGAAGATCGCTTGGCCAGCGGACTCTATGGCCTCTTGGCTACGGATTTTGGCAGCAGTTGCCTTGGTCCATGCCTGGAGGAAGGGAGAACTTTTGTCCGTTCCCTTATACTTGGCATTGACCTCAGTGGCCGCAGTCAGTTTTTCCTCAGCCTTTTTGTATGCCTTGCATGCTTCCTTGAAATCCGTGTCTAGTCCCCTCTGGGAAATAATTTCCAGTGAGGTCTGAACATGGTTCAGGAACTGCTCCGGACTTCCCTCATCGAAGACGGTGACGGACAAGGTCACTTTGTTGGAGACCTTGATTTTATTTACCACCTTGGTGGTGTCCATGGCAGTGGGGATATAGGAGATGGGTGGCTTGGACCTCCCAGAGCTCCTCTCACACTCCTGCAGCTTGAGGCATTCTGGGCTCGATTTACTGGACGACATCCTCTCAATTGCTTCTCCAAGGGGCGTATTATAAAATAAGGCCTTGAAAAAGGTCTTGGGTGCCCTGTGGAGGTTAGTTCGAAAAAAAAAAATTTATTTTTTTATTTTTAATTTTTCTTCTTCAACTTTTAATTCTTGAAAGTCTTGCTTCCAACTAATTCGCGAGAATTCTCGATGACGAAATTAATCCGACTCGTAGGACTCCCCAATCGCCGAAGTCGATCGCTTGAAGTTTATCGCTTAACTCGCTGATCGGGGGAGAATTTTTGGAGAGCTCGTCGATCGCAAAACTGGAGGAATTCGTCGAACGTGTAGCTGGTTTTGGAGAGACCATCGATCGCGCAAAAAAAACGTATCGCTGACGCAAAAAGTTTAAATTGCCACTCGCGATCAAAAAATAATTATCGTACCTCGTGTCAGAGGGGTTGGATGTCGTTGGTTTCGGTGCTTGAAGGTCACACCATGGCTATCTGCAGATAGTGACCTGAGCCGTTCGGCGCAAAAAAATATCACGCAAAAAATATAGGTAAGTTCGACAAGGGTCGAAGAGTTTATTTTTATGAGCATATTTTGCTCCAATTGTGAGGATGGAAGGGCAGTGGAACTGCTCTTCCAATCCAAGCGATCCAAACAAGATCTGTGTGGATCCTACACACAATTGGTATGATTTTTCCCTTCTCAAATGAAGGGGCAGTGGACTCTGGTGTTCCGGAGCCTCTGAGGCAGTGGACTCCTGTGGTGGGGAGTCCTAGCCTTTTAGACCAGGGCGGTGGACTCCAATGTTGAGGAGTCCTTGCCTTTTGAACCAGGGGCAGTGGACTTCCTGTCTGGGGAGTCCTGAGAATGCTCCTCTTTATTTTGTACCAATGGGTACAAAAATGGGCCGATTCTTGGCCTATGTCAGAGAGGCAACGGGCCATGAGCTCAGGAAAAATGCCAGTGGGGAGACCAGGGGTATTGCCTCAAATGATGGGGCTCAAGCAAGGCAGGAGCCACCGCCGTGATGCAGAGCGCCACCAACAGGGATAGGGGCAAGCAACCAGCAACCAACGCACTCAGAGGGGATGCACACAGGGAGACCACAGGTGTCTCTGCAAACATGAAGAGACTCAATCACAGCAGCACAAGAGAGCGGCCACCCAAGGCAGGACAGAGACAAGGGGCATCAAGTCAAAGCTCCATTGACATCCAGCCCGACTCCAAGCCAATACCTAAGCAGGCGAAGCAAACACAACAATCAGCAACTGAAAGCATACGTTCTTCTGAAGGTTTGGTGAGTCGCACAATACGCAAAAGTTCATCCAACCAAAAGTTATCACAGTAATGTCTCATGATTGTCTGAAATGGTATCTTTTTATTTATGCTCCATGATATGGGGTATATCATTCGTTGTTGGTTTGTCTATTGCTCGTGCTAAAATTCCACTCAGTAAGAGTTGTATGCTTCTATTTTAGAGTACAAGTCAGAATACAAGGTAACGTGGCAGAAATGTCTCTTTTACTAACTTGTTGGGGCGTGCTTGTTACAGAAAACACGTGAGAAAAAACTTCTTACTCTGATGCATCCTGCTTTCATAATGTCTCGAAACAGGAGAGCATGCCTAGTCATAGCGGAAAGTTCATACATACTTCGCCATCGCAGAAAGTTCCTTTGTTTGAACTTGAATATGTCACAGAACATTAACAAAGCACATCTCGTCATGGCGCAACAGGATTTCCAGCAATGCTAACCAAGTTAATGCAGTATCGATTTCCCTTTTGATCGGGCAGATTGTGACCCAAATGAGTACCAATAGTTGACACTGTCTCGCCACTGCTTCTAAGCACGCGAACATTGTCCCACACAACTTCGTCATCACGGAACGAAGGCCAACCGTGCACCTCGCTTTCTGCGATGAATTCATCAACTGAGCGACCAATCGGAGCACGAAAGAGAGGCTTACCGGATACACTGCAGTGGCATTTTGCAGAAAATGAGATTGATGATTAGCTCATTGTGAAACAGACAAAGTATCACGAAAACATAATCGAAGTTCTTACCTATCGTAAAATGTCACCGGACCTCCAGTTTCTTTCACAATTCTTCTCACGTCACTTTCAAAACTTGTAGAAGTGAAGTATCCACCCATCTCAGCGAATACCCGGTTAAAACTGCTTATCTTATCCGCCAATTTTCGTGATACGCCGTACCTCAGATTTTCTTGCACCTCCTGAGATGTAGTGCCATGCTCTTTAGGTGCCATAATAGAGTCATCGCCGTAGACCAAGGGACCTTTCTCGTTCGTGACACCACGTGCAACGGCTGTTGGTGGGCCAAAGGTTGTGGCGAGAAAGGGCATGAGAGAAGACGATGCAAAATTCGCGAGGAAGGCGCGACGTTTTTGGACTGGAGCATTCTCTTCTCTCGAGTCGAACGAAAGAGCAGCTAGTACTTGTGCTTGTTTTTTCTTGCTGACGGGCAAGTTCGTTGGGAGAGTCAATCGAACCGACGGTGTGTTGATGGCGATATAATGATGGTTGGTCTGTTTGGTGGCGGCAAGCGAAGTCACACCGCCGCTCAAGAAGGAGGCGGCAATCCCGGACTTAATACATAATATCGAGGCGAAGAGAATTGCTTTGCCTAAGGCCATGATGTCACCTTGCCGAAGATAGTCCACACTGACACCGAATTATCGTTGTTCTGCAGAAGACGGAGGTTTTCTCGACGAATTGTGTGCATAGTAGACTGGTACAAATATTTGGGATGATCTGGTGATGATGATGGCAGATCAAGAGGATCAAGATTTGAGAGAATAAGTAAGTGGGTATTTTCCTTCCGTAGTCGTCAAGAACGCCTGAAGTACAAAGTGCATTAAGCAAATCACGGTGTCTTTCGAGTCGGCCTACACACTGTTTCTCATTCTGACCTACCAAGAATAAAATATCCGTGACATGACGTCTCCTTCAATTTCAGCGGGTAAAGTTCGGTGTATTGTACCTTACAATACGATACTTATGGTATTGTACAATACAATACCATTGCTGTTCGGTACCGGTTTCTCTCTCTGAGTCATTGGCTCGAATCTCTTTAGATTACAGTGTGTGTTGTCTTATCCTCTCAACGAAAGCGCAAGTGTCTAAAAGTTTCGGCTTGACTTGAAAACACCACACTATCTATCGTACAATACTCATCTGCTGACCTTTTTGGGAACTTCTCATCTCCTTTCATCCACTAAAAAATACAGCGAGCAATGCGAGAGGAGGGAAGACGCGTTTGACGCTGTTCGCCAACCAGCACGAGAAGAAACAATCCAGCAGGGGTGACAATGCAGTCGTCTAGCTTTCTCCGGGCCGCATCTGCAAAGGACCCACAACCCAATGCTACTCTCATTGACGATCCCTCGGGTTTGCGTATGTTGTTGATCGAAGAAAACCAGGTTCATTGCCCTGATAACAGCTTGGGGCAATCATTGGTCGACTCACCCATGCTAGCGTTCTCGCTTGTCATGGACGCCGCTCGTTCTGTTGCTGCAACATCAAGTCTTAGCTGTCGTGGATGTTCTCGTCCCCCCGACGTCGAATCAAAAGATTATGTCAGCAAGGACATCAGTAATGCGAACCAAAAATTAGTAAGGCCAAGCAATTGTCGTTGCTGCAAGGTCGCTCTACTAATACCGGGAGAAACGAAGCAGTCACGAAAAAGACGAAGGCGCTCCAAGAACGATGAGTGTTTTGCATCACAAGTGGTGGGTCCTGTGGGCAAGATGGAATATCCATTGAATTGCAAACCGGAGAACAATGCTACATCGCTTTTCAGCAGCACATTCAATGGGGGCGCTGCACAATGGGAGGATAGCATTCTCAATCAAATTCATATCAAATACGTTAACTCGCTTGCTGATCTAATAGGATACTTGGCATATGCTCCGTCCTTACCGACGCGCTTGCAACCTCTGGGTGGTATATTTGTTATTGGCTTGGGAGATTTGTTGTCGAGGGAGAACCAAACTTCTGGAATCATGGAAATGACTCATGCGTGTAAGTTACACGAAGGTTGATCGTTTTCTGATTAGCCGACAGGTCTCATTTACCTTCAACTATTTATACACATTTCCATGTTTTAGTGTCTGTCCTATCTGACACTGGAAAGGAACTTGAGGTCAATCGTAGAAAATTCTTGAAGGCACTTGATACCGGCAGTGAAAGTATCACACTCATTGCAACCCTCTCTCAACAAACCTACCAATCATTGCCCAAAAGAATATCTGTTCACTTTTATCAGTGGATAGATTACATGGCAGAAATAACATCAGTCAAGTCTTCTGATTCTTCTGATAAAAATCCCAACGGTTCGTCTCTCTGGGAACTTGCTGTGACGACCTTGAATCAATTCGATACATCGAAGGACAAGAAAGAGAAGTTGACAAGCTCGAACTCTTTCCGAGTAATTCATTCATTTAATAACAATCACGAATCAATCCATGAGATAGTTTGGAACGCATGAATTGCATTGTTTTTCAAGCCACAGTTTATGAAATAGTGTCACAACAAATATTCGTAACTACAATGTTTACTGAAAAGGTTATCAAGAAAAAAAATCAGACAAATTACAATTTAAATCTAGACCAAAAAATCAATGGTTGCGTTTTTTGTTCGCTAATTCTTCGAAGTGCATTACTTCACAGTCTTGTCAACATCGCTCATTCCAGACTCCATTTTTGTTAATTCAACAGTTTCATCCTTAGTTGCCGTCACAACTTCTGTTGATGACGCGTTCACAGTTCCTCGTACATTTTTGACCAAATCTACCACACTCAATTGAGTTGCTACCGTGTTTTTCCTAGCCCATACCGCCGTTGTCACAAATACACTGCCGCATAACACCATATTGAGAAATTTCATTCTAGGTGTACCGTCAGGACCACTGCCCGGGACTACAATAGGAATGTATTGCACATTGTGTGACATGAACAAATGGAACTGAAGCACATAAGTCTCCAACGTATTCCTTCCCAAGAATTCCAACACACTGCTATGGCACTCAGTAAGGTATCGACTGCAATTTCTAATCATAAGCCATCCAATGACCGGCAAGATAAACACATAAGGATGGACGGGGTTGTAGGAATATTTGTCTTGCATGAAACCGAACAAGCCATACCAAATCCAGATGAGAAGAACCCCACATAAAAACTGAAGGATTGTTGCTTTCCTCCTTCTCGAATCGTTTTCAAACCCATGAGCCCACTGCATGTATTCACCAATCTTTCCCCAGAGCAATCCACAAGCCATACCCATCCATGCCGAATATTTATCTGCCTGGAAACGAAAGTGATACTCCTTGGAAAATAGCAACAAAAAATTGACTGCCGAAGTTTCGTAGAATAGAACGTGAGCGAGGAGACTCAATCCCACAGCTGCCGTGCGGGATTTCCAGTAACCCCAGCCTAACTTAGTCTCGAACAAGAATCCAATGTAGCATGAGATCATGGTAACAACGAATCCCGTGGTGTGAAGGGGAACGACGTAGTATAGCTCGAGGGGGACGGTTAAGAAGTAGGATAGGAGGAGGGGGAAGTAGTTGATACGTAGGATCATCGAGACGAAGCGTTCGATGGAGAAGTCAGCTTTTTTGTCAAAGTAGAGAAAGTTTCCGAATCCTGTCTGTTGTATCGAATTTTCAGCATTTAAGAGAGATGCAGATGCATAAAGATAGGCTGAGTTATCAGGTGGGACTGTCAAGCAAATGAAGCTTTTCGAAATTATTGTGAACGAGTCCCAAAGTATTGCCTATCAACTCGAAACTACAAGATGTATCCAAAAACAAACTCACCATCCAAACATAGGCACTAACAAACACCCTAATCTCATTGTACACGTAATACACCCTATAATAATGATAAAAAATAAAAGCCCACTGCATCCAGCCCTTCCACTCCTCCGTCTGCTCCCTCCCCAAAATAATTACGCGCGGCGGCCCGCCTCCCCGTCCGGGACTGGACGGCTTGTGACTCCACGTGGCCACCGTCACGACGAGCAAAATAGCATTCACCACCCAAAACATGACGGGCGCATGATTATCATTTCGGGGATAGGCCGGTTCGTAAACGTTGCCGAAGTGGGCCACTGCGAGGATGGCGGCGACTTTGGCTTGGGCGAGGCAAAAGTCTTTCAGGCCGTTTTTATCTTGGGCAGACCAGGATTTGAGACCGGCGAGGGACATGATGATAGCGGTGGGCGAGAGCAGGGCGGAGGAGCGTTGGCGTTTGTATGTTTTGTTTTGAGGGTCGTCTTCGCTGATGGGCTTGGCCGTGGCCATTGCGAAGGACAAATTATTTGTGATGCTATTGGAATCGCTCGCCTGTGCGGAGGCAGGTGGCGGGAAGGTACCATACCATACTTGAGGTAGGTAGGTACGGTAGATAAAAGTAATACCAGCGATAGACGTCTGATAGACGTCCAAATAATACGTGTAGACGCTGAATAAAGGCGGTTGAAATAAGTCACGAGTGTCAAGTCATAACGAGAAGTCACGAAGCTCATTTTCGATAGCGAGACCCGTTCCGACGTGACTTGGGCGGACACAACATTTTTTATTTTTTGAGGGCATCGTGCCGGGTCTTCAGGACGTACTTGTACTACGTACTTGTAGTCGTACGTAAAGATACCCAAGTGAGTTTGATCCGGCATCGGGATCTATCGGGATACCATAGATCGGGATAGATCTGAATAGATCGTGATGCATCTCATCATCATCTCTATCTACGAAGGTAACCTAACCTAACCCTAAAACAAACACGTCCAATGTCAGCACCATGCGACCCATTTTCTTTTTTCTCTTCGTAAATCGGAAGCCATCCTCTCGTGCATTGCCAGCACCATCAACTTACTACAAAACACGTCGATTCACCACCGTGAACAATAGAGCACATCGTTTCGCCCCCACTGCAGCAATGGCTATGCCCACCTGGAACGACCGATACTCATCGTCAGACTACATCTACGGCACCCAACCCAACGAATTCCTTGAATACATCTCCAACGACCCGCGCTATTTGCATCCCTCCTCGAAAATACTATCGATCGGGGAAGGAGAGGGGAGAAACGCCGTGCATCTAGGTAAACTCGGCCACTTTGTGACTGGCGTCGATGCATCTTCCGTTGGTATCGAGAAGGCACGAAAGTTAGCGGTAGAACATGGTGTTACAAATATTGACTTTGAAGTAGCAGATTTGTCGCAGTATGATTTTGGCACCGAGAAATGGGACGCAGTAGTTTCTATTTTCTGTCATCTCCCTCCGCAATTGAGACGCCAAGTGTACAAACAGATTGTTGATGCTTTAAAACCTGGGGGGATTCTTATACTGGAGGCGTACACGCCGAAACAGTTGGAATACAAGACCGGAGGTCCCCCCGTGGCAGAAATGATGTGTACGCTGGATGGTTTGCGTGACGAACTTGGCCTTGGTGGGTGGATGGAATTTGAAATTGGAGAAGAGAAGGAGAGGAGTGTGGTGGAAGGTACCTTACATACTGGTTTGGCGCATGTGGTGCAGGTTCTGGGGCGGAAGAAACCTCATTAGGGAGATCGTTTCAACTCATTGTCCGCGCTGTACCACGACTCTTTAGGTGAAAACCGTCGAGTCATGGAGTGCAAAAATTATGAGTTTATAGCGAACCCTCCATTAAGATCACGTGAATTGTGATAGAAATTAACAATCCTCAATAAAAACGAACGATCACCCATTTACTGCACTAATATTCAGTCGTATTCTAACGTTTGTTCACCCGACGGAATGTCAAATTGATTCTATCTCCCACCACGCGTTTCTCAACCGGAATGCAATGTTCGTAATTCTCTTGCATCGGATGAAACATTAAAAGCAAATCTCCATCTCCGAGAGGTATTCTATCCAACCTACATCTCTTGGTACTAGTCTCTCCTTTCTTTCGTTGTCTTATATCAAAGTTCCTTGTAGAACCCAAAGAAACAGATGCTATTGGACAGTGAGGATGTAGAGAAGACTCATCATCAGTGTGGTAGCTCATGTACTCTTCCCCATTCCTATAATGGTTCAATAGACAATAATTGAATATTTCACTTCTCTCGCCACTCGTTGGATCATTCCTTGACTCTCGAATGGCTCTCAGTAAAGCCATAAACTCTGGAGGTACGGCGAAATGTTTAATCCCAGTACTCAGCGAAGGTTCTAGATTGTCTAAAAAGTAGTTCAACATCAGGTCTTCTACTTGACATTTGATTTCGTAGACAAGCATAGGAAACTGCGGTGCAACAACATTTTTCAAGCCACTATACGAATATGAAATATCACCGGAAGAAGAATACTGGCAGATTCGTCGTCTCATGCAACACTCTTTACCATAAATGTTAAAGGTAACACTGTCATCCCAGTCAGGGAGAGAAGACAACGCTTCTTTTGTATTTTTGCGTTGAGTTGATGTACTCCCTCCAACTGCACCTCGGAGCAGCAGCATTGGGCCGTTGACAAGGCTTTTATTTTCCCAAAATAGCACGCCATTATTGTCATCACATTTATGATAAGACACTGCGTCGTATGTCCGGCTTGTTTTTCGCTTTGATTTTTCATTGCTCTCCTGCTCTCTTTTCCAGAGCCCAGGCAATGTCGCCTGCCTCGGGCCACTTCCCTTCATTGAGTAACACCACAGAAGACACAAAGCATAGAGTGAAAGGAAAGGGGTGACGTGAGGGTGATGTGTGATGTCCTACAATACACAAAACTGTACAATAAACACGAAATTGAGGTTGAGGGAAATGCTTTATTTAAAATGAGTTGTCTATTTAGATTGTTTTGATAAAAGGCAACTATGAAGTCCATTATATTGGGGCGATGGACAGACGGGCCGCGGGACACAAAACAGAACACAGCTGCGAGGTGGGAGAATACCCCATCCTCGCAGCCTCATTCGGTTTGTGGAGCAGCCGCACCAATTAAGATGTTGCGAGTGGGGTGGAGATGGTAGTGTAGTTTTGTCCTTTTGTCCCACGAGCCCACCCTTTGACCAAATGGCAAGGCAACTTGCCAAGGGGCTGTTTGGGGGGTTCAGGGGTTTGGACCTAAGTCTAACCCCACTCAGTTTTCGGCACCACCCACTTTGTATTGTCGTAGTAGTAGTCTTTAGCACTCGTATCCAACATCTGTCAGTGGTGCGGCCAAGTCGAGCAAGAGCCAAGGCCCAGTGCTCCCACTTGGATACATATCTTTAGCAGACTACGATCACACACAAAAATCAAAAACCAATAACACAAAAATCTTAACTTGTCTAGAGGGGAGAGATGATGCTGCGTGTTGAGTGATGAAGCTTGTTGAGCAAGTATCGTAAGATACAATACAAGTCAGAATCCACTTAGGACCATATGATGGACTTTGAACCACGAACGAGGAAATTTACTATTCCCACGTACAAATGTACGCGTGAACCCTCAAAATTGCATGGACACGAATCGTCAGATAGTCTGACCGTACTTCGTGACATAGTACAGTGAAATAACTCTATCTAGACTGTGGAAGCATCAAAAATGTCATTTATTTTTTGGCGCGCGCGAAGTTTGAAGCCTATTTACACACACAAGTTGCACCATTTTTATATCTGACATACCTCACTCAGTAGAAAACATACCATTTTCTACGGGATCCACTTTGGACCATTTCGTCATTTTTGGCTTGTTATGGCAGTGCAATTGCAGCTGCCTTCCGCGGAAGCTGAGGATCTGTAGAGCTGGACTTAAGCCCTGCAGATAGTCCCAAAGGGTTGTGCAACCTTGGCTGGGTGCCAGGGATTGGATAATGATGTCACACAAGTGGTCAAAGATATCTGACATGACGTGGTTCAAAGTCCATTCTGACCCGTACCATACTGTACACATGTTGTAAGACGGGACGCTTTTTTCGCTGATGTGTCCTTCTCGAAAAGGAGATGCGGGAAAGTACAATACAATAGTGGTTCACGTCCAATGTGTCAAAAAATATCTCATTTGGAACTCAAGACATAGTTCCTGTGCTTAAAAATATCACAGCAGAAACTTACAATGATCCTTGTCTAAAATATCTCTGTAGGAAATTATCCTCAGAACCAAAATCTCAGTAGGATTCTTCCCGGAACCAAAATCCCAGTAGGATTCTTCCAGGAGCCAAAATCCCAGTAGGAATGTTCCCCGAACAAAAATCTCAGTAGGAACGGAGCAAAATCTCAGTAGGAACAACACTATTCATGATCTCACTGACTTAAATTGTTTCATGTGTGATAAAAAGATGTAAGCTTGTTCCTAGAGACATAGAAAATATTCATATTGTTCCTTTGCATATATCAAAAAATTGATATTTGTTCCATATATGATGAAAAACTGTGTTTTTGTTCCTAGTGAGACATATTAGATCTCTGTTCCTACCTAGATTCAAGATCCAAACAAGATGTGGTTCAGATTTCTCCTGTTGAGATAGAAACACAAGAAAAATCTTTGCATGATCCGCATGGGATTGCATTATGGCCTATCCCTTCCAGACATATGATTCCTGCAACTCCAAATAGTCTTATTTCTTGCTTAAAGCTTATTTCTCGCAAAAAGCCTATTTCTCGCAGAAAGCCTATTTCTCGAAAATAGCACTATAAATGAGACTATCGGCAAGAAATAAGACTTCTGCAAAAAATAAGACTATTTTTGAAATGTAAGCCTATTCTCGAAACTTACGTGAGTGAGTACTATTCCCACGTGAACAAGCCTCTTATTTTCGAAAGATAAGCCTTCTGTGAAAAATAAGACTATCGGCGAGAAATAAGACTATTTTCGAAACTTGAAAATAGTCTTATATCTTGCCAATAGGCCTATTGCTTGCCGATAGACTTATTTCTCGCCAATAGTGTTATTTCTCGCAGATAGTCTTATTTCAAAAAGAAATGTATTAGGCCTTTTGTTTCACGGTAATGGTAATATAAATGTACATGTCTTAATATTTATATAAATTTGGCGTGACTTGATTCACCCAGATACAGCTATCCATAAAAAATGGGGACCCGCTTGGTGTTAATTACAAAGTAGTGTTCTAATGCTAACATATCATTTGACAGATTATTAAAGCTTTCTGTAGTTTTAATTTAATTTAATTGTTAGTTTCCCTAAACCTCCTTGTAAATAGTACGATATCGTACGATAAAAATAGGACCGGTGACATCTGGGGTGGTAAATAATCATAACAGTACCGTAGTCATAAGTAAATACCACTTTTACCACCGAACTATTTTTACCACAACACTCTATTGTTGAAATCCATGACAGTAGGGGTTGTCAATCTTTTTCCCATTATCATTGACATTATTAAAATGGTTGACTCCCACTGTTTTGATGACACAGTATTAATCTACGTATGTACAGCTGATCTCGTTACCAAATGTTTTTTTACACCTTCTCAGGCTTTTTTACTTTTCTATTGGGGAGAAAGTTACATCTAAATCAATAATTTGACATAATGTTGTCACATCACGTCTTGGTTTCATAATGATCATGATCATGACCGAAAATCATCATGATCATGATCATTACCTTAACTATTAAAAATTTTAATATTTCGCTCAAGCTCCCATAACTTCCCAGCAAGTTACCATACATGCTAAGCTACATACATACAGCTCACCCAGATTATTTATTATTTCTTTGCACATCAACGTCTCCATGGCATGCCTTAATGATTTATTCTTGTCTTGTCACAATTCGTGGTGACTCCATCAACACACATCACCTTGCAACCGGGACTTCTTGTGCGTCAACTCTCCTTCGCCCATCCTCGCCACTTCTCATGTCAACTCGTGGTGACACAAATTGACCTCATCTCCTTGCAACCGGGACTTCCTTATCATCCTCCCGGCATCAAATACCACTTCACATCGGTGCTGCTCACGAATCATCCCCTACAAAACACAAAACCAGCGGGTCTCCAGCTATGTTTCCTGTTTCAGAGTATTGTACCAACCTCTAAACTTGCTTGCCAGCAACCGATCAGAATCATGAAGGCCGCCCAGTTGTCAACCGTTCTTACAATAGTTTCCGCCTTTAATTGTGCCAACATTAGCAATGGCTACATCCCAGCAAGTTTAAACATCACCGCTCGGCGTCACAGCCATCAGACATCATCCACCATTTCACGCAACAACAAAAATTATTCTCCGCCCCGTCAAAGCCATGCTAAAGTCACAACTCAATGTACATCCACTCAAGGATCCATCAGTGACATAGACTTGCTTGTTTATTGAGCGTCCAAAACATTGACAGCGTCAACATGGCTTTCATGGTGATCTCAAGTGAACCTCACTGTGATGAGCTTGGTCACGTTTGTATTCGCACGGACTGTCATGGAGTCTCAAACGGTATCGCCCCTGGAATTCAGCAGGTTGCGAGTAAATTTGTCTTACAGGGAACAGGGATCGTCGCTTCTATTATGTCAATTATTTGGACCTGGAGGGTCGTCGCTTGGCACGGCAATTTGTGAGGAAGTCGACTTCTCAGGTGGAGGCTGCCAATTTACTTTGGAGAGTCATTACGGTGGGGGCTACACTAAATTTGATTGGCTTATTGAAAAGCTTACTAGGCGCGCAATATATCATGGGGACTTTAGTAGATAATGCTGTGCAATAAGTGGTCGGATTTGGAGGGAATGTTGGAGGATGGGTCGCAAGTCAAACTCTGCAGCCTCTGGTTGTTGTGGTGGTTCAGGCCAACACAAATATTTTAACAAGTCACTTTATAATCCTCTATGTTACCTTCAACCAGTTGGTCAAGATGTTCCAATACAAATAGCCAGGACACATTCCTGTAAAGCAACAGGATCCATTCAAGCGTCCAGAAAAGCAAGCTCTTTCATCCCATGATGTATATTTGTGCTGCTCGGTCAGAAGGGAAGTGTTTCCAAAACCAAATTTGTGGTCTGGACGTGAAGGTTCGTAAAAAAATTAAATCGTCAAAAGGTACTGAGTTCATAATGAAGATGTGCTGGGGGCAGTCAAACTTTTTTCCATTATGCATGCGATTGTCAAATTTGGTCGTAAAATGGTGATGATGCGGAATAAGTAATGCTACGCCACTAAAACATCAAAATAGTGAGATTTTGCAAAACTGCAACAATAAGGATAATGATAATGGGAAAAAGTTTGACAACCCCTAGTACGGTAGTTATTTCGATATGTGTTTGTCACCCCTTTTTTCTTACCACCATACCCCTCGTCTCTTGGGATGCATAATCTTTCCTCCATACTGATTCTAGGTCTCTCCCTCCAATAATATATTCATTGCAATTGCTAATGATATTGGTCATGCGGCTGAATATGAGAGTGCTCCTTGGAGTGACATTGTGTCAGGTTGGAAAACAATGTTTGATAGTTGATTAGTGGAATAAGCCATCAACTTCAGAAATAGAAAGCAGATGTTAAATACAAAAAGCAAGGGGAGTGTCAACAATGCGACAAAAAGAAAAGCAGTGATGATGATTCTAAGTGTGATCAAAAGATTCTAGAGCAAAATGTGCACATGACACTAGAAATGACTGCATGATTGGATGGGAAGGTTCTATCATCTATGGAGCATTATTGTATACTTGCTGTATATACAAAATCATACAACAAATGATTGATGTGTGACATTGGAAAGCACAGCTGGGCAAAATCTATGATGAGGAGGAAGTGCTGTGTATTGCTCCACATGATCAAATTTGATCAAATTGTGGGTAAGTGGCAAGACTGTGATGTGTCAAAACGTATTAAGTGGCAGAAGAATGAGAGTTACTTTGTTCTGGCAGATGCCAGTGACATTGATGATGTGATTGAAAAGTTAGAGGCCAATGGATAGTTGGGGTAGTTCAAGGTGGTTCATAGTATTATATTATCATGTCAGGAGATGGTTGATTTTATCAGGATATCTTTTTAAATTTAGCAGAAAAATTAGTACTTGCATTTATGTACCCTTAACCAATTCCAAGTCACAATAGCCAGTACTCTAATGTAAAAACTCTTATAAGTAGAGTTTTATCCCCCATTGGTGGTGAGAAATCATTGGTATAGTCATGCTGACATTTTGTTTACCATCAACTTAATTCTTACTAATATAAGAGTTGTCATTTTCAATATGCCTTACCACCGGATGCTCCATACCCTTTAACTAAGATGTCACCGGTCCTCTATAAATAATACCACGGTTGTCATCTGCATGAGTTTTTCTGTACAAGAGTTTGAGGGAAAGTTGATTATTTTGAGTGAAAATAAGAAATTGCAACCTAGAGGGAGGTATGGTGACAAGCAATTACAGCTTTTTGCTTTTATTGGCTTAGCAAACTAAAAAGTCAATATTGCTGATGAGAAACATTTCTACCGAAAAACAACTTATGATCGTCAGATTTAGATGAAATAATATGAGGGCCCAATTATTTTGGATAAATGATTATTTGAGAGTCATGTGGCCGACATAGGCCAATTATCTACCTTAACTGGTAAACCCAAAGAGGTTCCACCTGGAACCTCCAATGGTCCTCTTCCCTTTGTGCAACACAAAGGAAGTACAATAGTCATAAGATATTGTTTCCGAGAAACAATATTCCAAAGACAATTTCTTTGTTGGGAAACACCCATATACATTATAGGTGTTTCTTAGCCAAATATCCAAGAGAGGATATCTTTCTCGGAAACCTTCTCATGGGACAGTTCCTGTTGGCAGTTGAGAGAAAAGGAACAGTCATGGAACTGCCCTTAATCACCGCCAATCTCTAACAGGATCAATTGTGTTTGCTGATGCATGGATTACCTATTGTACCATGCAATACCTTTTTTAGTAGTGTAAATCTCATAATAAAGATCTTTCCACAACATGTATCTACCCGTTACTACATAATATTAAATTACATCAAAACGGCTTAGGTCACTATCAATTGATAGCCTTCGCGTGACCAGATCGGATTGTCTGTCCGGCATTCCACCATCCATCATCTATCAGCCGTCTATGTTTTGAGCATGGTAGGTTTGTCTTTCCATCATCCCTTGTCGCTCAAAGCTATCCTATACTTTTGGTATGTTACAGGTGGCACAACTTGTGCTGCTTGACTCCAAGTGTAGCAATAGCAACAACTGAGCACCGAGTCACGTACTCCGCGAGTTAAAGTGAGTTTCACTCACGGGCCGGCACGTGTTTTTGAAACACTCAGCCAAGAACAATTGCCCTGTACGTCAGTGAGGACTAGATCCCACTTGACACGGGTATACTCCGCTTTTGTTAGCAGACTGCGCATTTAGCACTTAGTGCACTTGCCGTAAAGAAAAGACCACTTGTGACGTATCATACGCACTTGTGGCAAAAAGCTTACTTACCTAGTAGCTTGTAGCAGCCCCTCATTAAATGAGGAGGCAATAAACATAAATGCCTTGGTTTATTTTTTATCTGAATGAGCAATATGTGTGTAGTCTATTTTTAGAGCTAAAAACACAATTAGACTTAAAATTGGTCCGTACCTGTGCATGCAGATGCAGTGACACCACGGAGTACTATGTACTTATAGCCAAATAGGCAGTACAATAAAAAATCTTGTTAGGCCCAAAATGACCCTATGAAGAATTGAATAGCCTCTAAGGCCTAAAAAGGTTGCACGTGACCCCCGAGAGGTTTCGGTCACTTGAAAGACTCGCGATCCCCCTGAGGTTCTTGTCTCAGAAGTCTTCGCTACTCCAAGGATCGAGTTCCTTTGTTTGTTTGCATGGTGGTGGTGGGAGTATCATTTCAACACTGCACGGGCACAGGTGGCACGCGGTTCTCAAGTTTCAAGTGTGTCAGACACATCCTCAAGGGAGACTGAACGCTTGCAGGACGTAGTCCCACGATCACGGATCAGCCCCATTCACATGGGAGCGCGTTACGGTACAGCCCATTTGACAAATCGTGTAGTTGCACAGCCCGCGTGCTCACAATCTCAAAAAAACAACCACAAATAGTGAGTCCTAGAATCATAGGGCTCAGCCCATGATCACAAAGGACCAGCCTAGGAGAGATCATTGTTCTACTCCGTAAAAAGGCATAGGAGCAAAATATATTGCCGCATCCCGGTCAAACATCAGAGCAACGTGGAGTAATATCTCCAAGTCCCTGTACACATGAGGGCACAAGATGGACCCATAAAAGGACGACATGACGTGCCCCAGAAATACTCTTCTCAAAATTCTCACGAATTTCTGATTCGTGCAAGAATGCTGTGCACTTTTTGCAGTTTTTGTCAGGAAAACACGCAACTTGTTGATTTCTTTATGAAATCCAAGCAAAAAAGTGAGAAATTTCCACAAAAATGAGAATTCCTCTCATGTGGTTTCCCTTTCCTTCGCATAAGCTACCAAGTTTTGCGAGAAAAAGGTCAAATCATAAGAAAAGCTAGTTGGCTTGTGAATAGCCATTGCACATCCTCTGGTCCGAGGAAAATTGAATTCAGAGCCTAAAAATTAAAATTCAGATTTGATTAATTTTAAATTAAAGAGCTGGTTAGGAAGAAAATCTTAACCAGGATTCAACTGTCAAGTTTAAAAATCCTGATTAATTCAAATACCTTGCTACATGTAAAAATACAAATAAAAATGCTAAGAAATCTCCTGGCATCATGAATTGATTTCTTAAGAAGATGAACTCTTCTCCCACACAGAGAAACATACACATGTGCCATGGTGTACTATTCACAAGCAATGGTATCAAAAAAGCAACTGGAAATCAAACCATGTTTGGTTTCAAACCCCTGCTCTTGTGTTGCCACAGTAACAGAAGAAGCAAAGAGGACATAGGTCCAAGGCTTCCCCCATGTTCCAAAATTAGGAACATCCATGTATTTTCCTTACCCGGCTAGGCAGGTGTCAAATTCTTGGCGCATGCAGGATGGGTTCTTCCTACACGAAAGGAAGGGTAAAGTCACACGATGTTTTTTTATTGCACAAGCAATAAATTTCTGTCAAAACATGCTTTCTGAGTACATGCTATCCAGAGTGGCTAAGCCAGTATATGACCTAAGTCTTTGACAAATGCAAGGATTGAGTTATAATTGTTCTAGATTTTTGAACAAATATCAACACAAAATATGTTAAGATCAATTTTTCCTTGCCAGTGATAATTGATGTCAAAGTCTGCTAAAATCTGTGAACCAGAGTTGAAACAAAACCTGGACACAACATACCAAGCACATAGCTAACAACTAAAGTGCAGTACTCTTCTTGAGCAAAAGACTCATGATCACAGAACTAACCACTCTTGTGAAATACTCCTCTGGGGTTGAGTAAAATAGCAGACCTTCCAAGTTGTGTCAAAATAAAAGAAAAAAGACACCCACTTACACTACAAACTCAATTTCATACACGTTACTGAGGTTTCTCATGACAAGAGAAACTGTTTGATGAAGTTTTGGTGTGTTGGAAGAACGTGCCTGTTTACCTCTATTTTTCCAAAGAGGTAGGTTTACAGCCTATAAAGACAGAGCACAAACAGTCCCAAAAGTCAAGGAAAAACAACGAGGACAATTTACCTTGGCGACTGGAGGGTTTCATCGCAACAGCCATCGTCAGAACTGGCTGTACAAAGACAGAACACCCAAACAAACATAAATTACTGTAAATCAAAAAGTGATTCTTGAAATAAGTGAAAATGGACAAAAAGTTAGGAAAACTGTCCAAACTCAAAGAATCCTTACAGTACTGTAAATGTTGCTATTTTCAACTCTGCAAACACCATAAGACCTCATGAAAAGTCAACAAATCATAGACTAGATACTGACACATCTGGAACCCGTTCATGCCTAGAAAAACTGAAGAAGGTTATACCTACTCAGAGCTAGCGATAACAATCATTGGTTTTCCATGTGCCTCACAAGCACATTCAATGGAGTCAATGATGGCCATACTGTTCTCCATAGGACTCATTTGGAGTAATATCATATTCTCCAAAGGCTAGCTTGAGAGACCACCTTAAACAAGTTAGGATGGACTTACCAAGCAGCAAGTAAAGGTTTGAATGACAAACCAATACACAACATCTCTGCACAAGAAAAAAGGGCTCAATAGCAGACCCAAAGTCTTCTAATGGCAAAAGAACCATGCTTACAAGCAGATCGAAACTCGCTAAACATTCACCCATATAGGGAACTCACATGCTACTGGGTGGTCCAGTACAAGGAGAACCTTAGGCAAGACAAGATGATTGTCTCACCTCATTCACAACTGGAATTGTAGAGGGGGAGGTACACTGTACACAAAAAAGAGAAACATTAATGTTGGACATTTGTTACCACAACATGTCTAGAGCAACACCAACTCAGGTTGGGTATGCTCGCATTCTAGTACAGCTTGCTGAACATAGAGTGCATAAACACAGAATAAGAGAAATTGAATCCTTGACCATGATTAACATTATTAGATTCAAAAGAACTGTGTCTTACTAGATAATGGTCTCACTGAGACTCAATGACTAGTGCTTTATTCTCTTGTGAGAACGTCTGATGGTTTACCTTCAGAATTATCCATGAAGAACACGTATGGTATCCATAAGTAGGGACTCATAGAGTCACCAAAACACATGGGTCTTTTTGCTAAAGGCAACGGGACGACCATAGGTAGTGCACATACATGTTGCGCAACAAACCATAAAACAAGCCTCATAATCATATGAGCACAAGAACAAAAAGGATCCACAACTTTGTTCTCGTAAAACCACAGCACATAGAATTTTGAGTATTCCTAGTTAAATGGGAATACCATCTCACACAGAAGATAAGTCGAACATGAACATCTCGACTGAGAGACATGTAGCATCTTGTTGGCATGCAATGCAAAACAAACGCAATTCAAGCAGCTATACACAGAGTAGTATGGCTCAAATAACTTAGACAAATCCAAAAAGAAACACGACTGTTACTTTGTCAACATCACGGAAAGTTCACTTCTCCCTGATGCTTGCTGTGAAGTCACCTTATGGTTCCATAAACCATAAGATTATAGCCAACAACTGCCTTTCAAAATATAAAAGTAGGTAGGCACATGCACATTTAGTTATGTTACAATGTCATTACCACCAACAAAAGAGTTATACATGTACAGACCTCCTTCAAGGATCCTTGCTACAAAACACAAAAGGATATCATAAACAATGAATCCGTACTCTTCATGGTACAAGATACTTGGACCTTCCAATGATTATAGTCAATACATTAAGTATGACTTGACATTGTGCACTTGCCAGTAGCTGACCCTTTGGGCAACTATTCCCATGGATACATAGGGGTGACAGAGCAAATAGAAGGTCAATATACTGACACCAAGGATTGCAGTAGAGAACAAACAGATTATCTGTACTATCAGCACCTTCGTATCTAGACCTGGTTCAATATCCACATTGTACACACATTGTGACAATTAAGGTGAAGTTTCAACACTACACTTTCGGATCATATGCATTTCATTTGGCTTCCCAGTGTAAGTCAGCCAGAGTTGTCAAATATCAAAAACCAAAAAGTGAATAACTATCTAGAGTTCAACATCAACCAAATCATGGAGATGCTTGGCCTGCTGTACCAATCATGGTCTTTTCAGCAGCTTCTAGTGGCACAATGTTTACCTAAACAAACACTCAGATGCCATTCACTCATACCTACTATGCAGTGCCTATTGCCTAAATGTAGTGTAGCAATCAAAAGATGGAATTGTGTTTAGCATTCCACTTTTGCACACACAGACAAAAGCAATAGGAGACACCAGGCAACACCAAACCAACCCAGAATTATCCTCATCAATATATGGTCACATGGTCCGTGGAAAGCAATGCTTTAGTGAACAAAGGTCTTTTACTCCGCACAAATACTCAGTTGGTTTACCAGTGATACTCGGACTATCACAGACAGTATACCATAAGACAATCAGGGTTACACGCGGAAGTAAGTCAGAATAAGTTTGACTTAGGAGAGTACAAACAAATCAGCTTTATCATAAGCCATGACAAATCTCCCTCTCCGCATGAACTTACACTTCATATACTACATAAAATAATATGTAGGTACAAATCATCACAATCAGCTTGCACATTTTAGACCTCAACAAAAAAGGTTTTTCTGCAAGTCTGGATCGTAATTAATTTTTTTCCTCACCCAGGTTGTACTTTTCCGCAAGCCACGCTAATTTTCCAATCATGGGGCAAGTGACATAGGCCAATTATCTACCTTAACTGGTAAACCCAAAGAGGTTCCACCTGGAACCTCCAATGGTCCTCTTCCCTTTGTGCAACACAAAGGAAGTACAATAGTCATAAGATATTGTTTCCGAGAAACAATATTCCAAAGACAATTTCTTTGTTGGGAAACACCCATATACATTATAGGTGTTTCTTAGCCAAATATCCAAGAGAGGATATCTTTCTCAGAAACCTTCTCATGGGACAGTTCCTGTTGGCAGTTGAGAGAAAAGGAACAGTCATGGAACTGCCCTTAATCACCGCCAATCTCTAACAGGATCAATTGTGTTTGCTGATGCATGGATTACCTAGTGTACCATGCAATACCTTTTTCAGTAGTGTAAATCTCATAATAAAGATCTTTCCACAACATGTATCTACCCGTTACTACATAATATTAAATTACATCAAAACGGCTTAGGTCAGTGGCTTTGCTCTATTGTACTCTGTCTTGGTTGGAATGCTGTTCTATTAATATGTTCCTATTTTCAATGTGGCAAACTATCTATGCAGCCTGATAAAAGTGAAAATGGCATGATATGTTTTAGAACGGAGGAGTTCACCTGATTTTTTTAAAATGCAATTGGAGTCTTCTACAGAATAAATATGAAAAAATGTATGGTATTTTGAAATGCTTCGGAGCAACAAGATTCCATCCGTCAACACAGAAAGCATCCAAAACGGCTGGAAGTTCGATTCCCAAATGCATTTTAAAAACGCCTCCTTGCCTAAAAGGGAATTCGTAAATTACATACCAGTTCAAAAGGCACCCTCATTGGATGTATTCTGGAGAGTCAGACTGGTTTTCAAAGACCATCTTTTGCGCCTGAATCCATCTGCAAATTCTAATGTCATAGTAGTTGGATGCATTCTGGTGCGAAGGATGGTTTTTCAAATTCCTTCTTGAAATACTCCACTGCGGGAAAAATCATTTATGTCATGAGTACGTCTCTTCGTGAAAGTACAAGTACATAACCTATGTTGTTCAGTCTGGTGAGTTTGATGCTAGGTGACTCATACAGTTTTTTGTTGGGGTCTCTATGTAGCCATGTTTCTGTTTCTGATAGTGCAGGAAGAACCAGGAACACAACTTATGCTTTTTCATGTGTTAATTCTATTCAGCTTTCATTCCTGGACTTATTTTGTCCATTTTCAAATTATACAATTATTTATGACTCTTAGTTCATACTTTTAAATTTTTTGTAACTGAAAACAGTAAGAGATATTGTGCAAATTATTGGACAAAGATGTATTTCAATAGTAACTTCCGTTTCCCTCAAATCCCTAGTGGTATTTGGGGGGGTCTCTGTCACATTACAGGGAACCACTTGTTATAATATATACGTTGCAGATCAGCATGAGGCGTGTCAAAATTTCAAAAACTATATTCAAAGAATTAAGAGGTACAAGTCAGAATTGAGTTTGGCCCACTATTTGTCAGATAGCTTTGGCCACTCTTGTGGCCACAATATCCAACCTTTGAGACCTGTTCAAGAATGCAAAACCTTTTGGGACTATCCTGAGAGCGTAAGTCCAGCTCACACGTCCTCAGCTTTTAGCAATCGCCACCTCAAATTAGCTCCCATTAGGGGTCTCAATTGAGGTAACGGTTCAAAGTCCAACATGTAGAAATTGGTATGTTTTCTACCCTGATGTCCATGTCAGATAGCGAACGTTGTGAAAATTGTGAAATGATGCTAGGATGATGGTACATCATGCACATTCATGTGCACCACAGGTAGACTATCTGACGCATTGCATCCAAGTAATTTTTAGTCAAAACATGTGCAATCTTACGTAGGAATAATATGTTGCAGCCTTAATGGTTCAAAGTCCAGTCAATGGGCCAAACTCAATTCTAACTGTTACTGACCGAGAAATAACAGGTTGACAGATTAACAACTGACGACCTTTAAAATGACAAAATGATTGATAAAATCATTGATAATGTCCTTTTAATAAAATGATTACCAATCTGTCAAAGGTTCTGACCGATTAATAACAGTTTGACAGATTAAAAACTGTCAACCTTTAAAATGACAAAGTTATTTTTTGACAGATGTGACACTAGCGTACGACTGATTTTGAGAAAATTGGTGACCGTGGACAATTTCCTCAAGAAACTGGCAACTTCAAAAATAAATTAAATAAGCTTGGTTGAGCGTTGCAAAAACAAATGGTCTCTAACAGTTCAACTTCAAAAAACTGTGTTTTCAATTTAGTATGCGTAAATATTTTCACTAAACAGGCCTCTTATCTTTTTTCTGTTAAATCCCTCATCTCCTGAGACCATGAAAGAATTTTTTCTTCTTGTCATGACAACTTGAAATAGAGTTACAGGCCAACACGTAAATTCTTAATGACATATTACTAACTGCTACTGCAAAATTTTTTAGCAGCAGTGGGAGCCTGCAAGCTGGAAAAAGTCTTGTTCTATTAAGTAAGATAATGGTGGAAGTGACATGTGGTCTGATACACTGATCAATGCCTGCGCAAGCTTGATTTGCATGCCCAAGCTTGTTGCACATGGTCTGGTAAACTGCCCTTGTTCCTGATTAGTTGCTGAACTCACACAGTGACATATAGATCTACCTATTTATGGTGTGGCATGTAGCATACTACCATGTAAGCTTGATTATGGGATACACCAGTGTACAAGTAACACTGGACAAGTTTCACAGACATGTGTCTTTTCTGGTATTTAATTCACTCAAATGGAACTAAAACTGTCATTCACCTTCACACCAGCAATATGCCCATATGTATTGCATTCAGTAGCCGCAAGTTGTTGTCAAAAAACCTCCTACAATGCCTTCGGGAGTTACCACACAAATTGCGTACATGGTGTTCGGTTGGACAGCATGGATGAGAAAGGCAGGAGGGGTACAATAGTATTGCTATCTTGACACAATAGGGTAAGTTGTGAAGATACCAATAATTTTTCACTTCGTTTAAATCACAGCTTTTGATAGATTATAAGTAACACTCAAATGAATGAGGTTGGGGGAACTTGTCTATTATTTAGACAAATATTACCTAAAGTTGTAATTCAATATTGATTGATCCCGGAAACCTAATTTCAGTCATCTCTTTCACAAAAATAGTCTTATTTTTTCTCGGGGAAGGCTTATTTCTCGGAAATAGCATTATAAATAAGACTATTTCCGAGAAATAAGCCATCTCCGACAAATAAGACTATTACCGAGAAATAAGCCTATATCCGAGAGCTACGTGAATATGTACTATTCCTACGCAGAGGGGCCTCTTATTTCGAAAAATAAGCCATTTCCGACAAATAAGACTATCGCCGAGAAATAAGACTATTACCGAGATTCGAAAATAGTCTTATCTCTCGGAGATAGTCTTATATTATTCGGAATCATTATTTTCACGGTACATACTTTCTAATCTAGTTTGCGATAGACGTACTATTTGATACCAATCCGTTTACTCGCAATTTTATCTCATAGTGCACGTTCCCTCAACCTCAATCTTTTGATATTTGTGTTGCTTATAAGCTGCTTACACCATAGACTAATAGGATTGCATGTTGCACCATGCTGTGATAATATGTGTAATCGTACTTTTGCATACTGACACAATTATATCTCCAGTATTGTTTACATACAAGGACATGCATCAGCATTTTATGATTACATGGGCCTATGACAAAATAGGCCTTAAAATTAGGGTATAAAAACTTTACAAGGTAACCTGATAACATGCATTATGATGTGGTGTTATAAGGCAGCACTAACCAATGTCACATTGCAAATGTGGCTAATAGACCTGTGTTACAGGATGAAGAAGATACTCTATGAGGTGGCAGAGAAGCTATCAAAGGTTTGCACTGGTTCATTTATAGTATCTATGTAAGATGTAGGCATCAGGTTTGAGAGCAGTCTTTCCATATTTTCCAATACAAAATCACACTCTTCTGATGTATGCTGTTTTAATGGCACTACCTTAAAAATTGGATTATAGGACCCTGAAAATGTCAAAAGATGCATATTTTGCTCCAGATGAAGTTGGTGTAGCCTACATCTTAAATGCTCAAATGTCTCTTTGCTATTTACTGTGTAGGGTGATACTTCTTTTTTTGGTTGTTAATGCCAAAACTGTCCCATCCACTGTCACACGAAAGTAAGTTCATCTGTGGGTGTGATGTGTATTATGTATGCAGTGGATTTACATGACAAATGGCATATATCAAAAACAGGAAGGAGTCATGAGGAGCTATACAAATAGGCATAGTGTTTAAGAGGAGTACAAGCAATTTGTGTTGGTGCTCGGTTCACACGGTACATTTAACTAAGCCAAAAACACAAAATTTGTCCGGAGAATCTTATGATGTGATGGGTCTTACAATCCGATTTTTACTGTAGTATGTGAGTTTTCAGGCAATATAATGTTGCCTTTTGTCAGTATGGTGTGCATATTTGACCATGTTTAATCAAAATTGTTTGTTATTCCCCTGTTATTCTGTACAATCATGTTTAATAATGCATTAGGCTGAACATAACAGTTCTATGCTCAATATCCCATGAGGTTCTTGTCAGAACAAAAGGGCCTACAATTAAATGTGCAGAATTGCATAGTGTGTATGATATGCTTTCAACAGATGTGTAGTTCGCACATTGAACAATGTCAAAGTGGAAGATACTGTCTGTGTATGTTGATTTCTTCATTGCCTTGAGATGGTTTGTCTATGAGGTGGCATCTTAGTGAAATGTCAATTTCTCTGTGGCATGTCTTTGTGTCCTTTTTGGTATGACAGTCCTATTGGTGTATTGTGTTGTTCTTTGTATGGCATTGATCTTGATGTACCACCTTTCTTGGTGTTGCATTGATCTTTGGGGGGTTCTAGGTTTGGTGTTGTTTTAGTGTGATATGGCTGGATTTGTCTCATGTGTGGCAACGACGTTTTCCTAATCTTTTTTGTGGTGAATTCAAAAGAACACAATTATAATTATTTGTACTTTACCTCGGACCAGAGGAAGTAAAATGTCTAAATTATCCTGCCCTCTCAAATTTCTATGTTATTTCCTTTTTGTGTAAGATCTAGGTTCAAGATTTGCAGGCATGAAAAGGCGGCCTTTTTCTATTCAATCTTGAAATTGGAAAGAACACAAAGAGTTGCATGTTTCCCAGCAAGAATACAGCAGAATGTAGTTATACTTCGTGAGAGAATCAGACAATCATGTGAATCTTGGCAAAAGTGGCATTGATAACTTCTTCCTAGGTCAATTGTGGTTGTTTTGTGTTCACCCATATGCGCCCCAATGCTTCTCGCAACATAGAAAAACGATTCTCCTAATATTCTTATTTATTTGGCAATATACGATATGCCAAAGCCAGTAAAAAGAGCCTATTTGGTTTGCTCTCAGGCCATATCGAAATGTTCTGGGCTAATCCATATTCATAAAGCCTTGTCAGAGCGCGGTCACTTTGTTCCTAAAATGACTGCCATGGAAATTGCTCATGCTGGAGCACTTTCCGATTCAGTTTACTTCAGTAATGCTTGAAATTCTTGAGAATGTGTTGGTCCAATCTCAAATCCCAAGAGATCCTATGAACAAAATGAAATCAGAATGCACTCCTTAGGCTGTGATTTTGTTTGTCAAACAGACAAACAGCTTTATTGCCAAAAGTGGCTATTCACTGTTCATAGTTTAAATCGTAATTTTGTTCCCACGAACAGGCAAACAGATAAGGAAAATTGTCCATTTTCTATTCGTCTATCCGTTTTGAGCAATTGCGAATAGACGAGCAGAGGGTGCTGTTTGCCCCGAAACAAATGACGAATAGATGAACAGCATTTCCCTTCTTTGTTGCACCACTCCACGCATTATAAACAAATTAAAAGTGCGTAAGTTATACTGTCTCCCTTTTCACAAAAAGTAGCTTTCATTAAATATCCTTTATGATGTCAGTTTTTGTGGTGGCGGGAAGCTCGCAATTGGTCTATTGGCCTGTCGCTGTTTGAGATGATCCGATTTTACAAAAAATTGTGATTTGACGGACAAATACCAATAGACAAAAATCGCTATAATACCTATTGGTTATCTGCTGCTCAACAAACAAAATCACAGCCTTACAGAAGATGAGCAAAATGTACCAAAGCCTCTCGGGAGTAACATTTTAACTTTGAGGAAACGAGAGCTTCAGTGTGGGTCATATGGTCATTTCAATCTGAAATTGACCTCCTGGGGGTCACGATCCTCCTCCTCCTCCTCCTCCTCCTCCTCCTCTTCCTCTTCCTCTTCCTCTTCCTCTTCCTCTTCTTCCTCTTCTTCCTCCTCCTCCTCCTCCTCTTCCTCCTCTTCCTCCTCTTCCTCCTCTTCCTCCTCTTCCTCCTCTTCCTCCTCTTCCTCCTCTTCCTCCTCTTCCTCCTCTTCCTCCTCTTCCTCCTCTTCCTCCTCTTCCTCCTCTTCCTCCTCTTCCTCCTCTTCCTCCTCTTCCTCCTCTTCCTCCTCTTCCTCCTCTTCCTCCTCTTCCTCCTCTTCCTCCTCTTCCTCCTCTTCCTCCTCTTCCTCCTCTTCCTCCTCTTCCTCCTCTCCCTCCTCCTCCCCCTCCTCCTCCTCCTCCTCCTCCTCCTCCTCCTCCTCCTCTCCTCCTCCTCCTCCTCCTCCTTCCTCCTCCTCCTCCTCCTCCTCCTCCTCCTCCTCCTCCTCCTCCTCCTCCTCCTCCTCCTCCTCCTCCTCCTCCTCCTCCTCTTCCTCTTCCTTCTCCTTCTCCTTCTCCTTCTCCTTCTCCTTCTCCTTCTCCTTCTCCTTCTCCTTCTCCTTCTCCTTCTCCTTCTCCTTCTCCTTTCTCCTTCTCCTTCTCCTTCTCCTTCTCCTCCTCCTTCTCCTCCTCTCCTCATCCTCCTCTCCTCCTATCCTCTCCTCTCCTCCTCCTCCTACTCCTCCTACTCCTCCTACTCCTCCTACTCCTCCTACTCCTCCTACTCCTCCTACTCCTCCTACTCCTCCTACTCCTCCTACTCCTCCTACTCCTCCTACTCCTCCTACTCCTCCTACTCCTTCTCCTTCTCCTTCTCCTTCTCCTTCTCCTTCTCCTTCTCCTCGTCCTCCTCCTCCTCCTTCAGTGAGATAGTTTTTCCACTTTTGTCATAACATGCACTTCCGCAGTAGATTCAATAGTGTAGTAACCTGTAAATAATTATTCTTTTGGGTTGACTACATGGGGTCATCATGTTTTGATCTCTGTTTGGCTTTAACATTATATCTTATTTCAACAATGGGTGCATTCACAAGCGAGGCGCTCTAAGAGCACGTGAGGCACATGCACCCATTTACAACGAAGTGTAGACAAGCAACTTTATTTTGAAACCTATAATTTCCTCTGTTTCTACAAATTGCATTCTGTCTAGCTTGCTATGAAAAATCTCGCAGTGGATGCTAGAAATTTAGTCCTATATAGTTATTCGATAGTGTTGTATCTATGTATTAAATGTAACTGTGATGTGTTGTCCACTCTATGCATGTGATGAGTGTGCAAGGTGCAATAATCATCACAATGCAATACTATGTTTTAATGCTACAATAATGAAGCATGAGACTGTGTCCATTAAACACTCCTCTCAAGTTTGTAGCATATCATTCCTCAACTACAATGGAGAATCCTGTCTATAATGAAGTAGCAATTCAATGATGTCAAAACTAAAGCAGATTCAAAACAGGAAGCAACACAGCAGCTTTATGAAGTGCCCCACCAATTAAATAACATCAAGATTGAGATCAAATGATATAATCAAATACTGGATAATAAAGATTATACCTACAAAATGTTGTCCAGTATTGCTCAAAACATTCGTGAATCCATCGTTCCTCCTATTTCTAAAGTATCAGACGTATTGCACAAATCTGGTAAAAGCATTGCTCTGATAGTTCTGTCAAACTTATTTGCAAATGCAATGTGCAAAAGAAGATGAAGGATATTGTGGACATAGTTAACAAATGGAAAAATTTTTACATACAAATGTTAGACTCTTATGCATCTAATTCTACATTGGTGACTCCAAAGTTTTCCGAGAGCAAAATGATACATTATAGTTGTCAATCTTCTGCTACTATAAACTACCCTCGGCTACATCACTTCCAGCTCCAACAAACGGGGTAGAGTATACCTAGTTGGAAGAATTAGATGTCGACACTCATCATAATGAACAGGATTCTGATGTTATTAAAAGGATGTTTCAGTTGAATTTTATACCTTGTTGAAAGTCTACATTCTACCATCACTACAAAGACTACAAAGAAAGAAATCAAGTACTTAATACTGAGTTGAGTTTCGTGGAAGGTCTTGTCTTGTTGATGATTCTTCAACAGCAGACAGAAAAGAAGTTTTGAGAAATGAAGGAATATCTCAAGAGAGTCATCAACAATGAAAGTGGCTTACTCATTAGTTCCACATCAAACTGCATTGAGACTACTCAGAGATGCAAGTTGGAACAGTACAATAGGAAACTAGCGGAAGAAGACAATGATGTCAAAGAAATTGAAATGCATTTTCTAAGCATGGTTACTGATAGTACTGCCAGTGAAGAAGCACTGCTTGACTATTGCATTGTGCAAATGTTTGATCAACACAACTCGTCTGACTTAGCTGGTTTCATTTGGGCACATGATGCTTATGTATCATAGAAGAAGGATATCCCAAGCAACAACAGGCCGTTTGTTGATGATGCGAAAGCAATGGAACAGGATTCCACAGCAGATAACAACCACATCTTCACTGTTTACATGTGTAGAACACTTCCAAACATTCTGGCATCAAAGCAAAAGAAACCACAGCAAATGGCAATCCTTCCAACTACGCCGGAGTTTGAACATACTTTTGTGTCCCTATGTGGTGATCAAGAGAACAAAGTGCTACCATCAACTCTGATGTCCAGCCAGGTATGGTTATCTCAAATGTGTGAGTTGTTTGGAGTTACTTACTTGTTCCCCTCTATTACTGTTACAGATACAATGAAAGGGAATGCTATTTTTAGATAAACCATTGAGAGGGATCAGAATCAAAAAGAACTCACTGGGCATTTCAGCTTGCATACGAGGACTTGTCTATTGTTGCTTCTTACATGGTGATTGTAGATCATGCAAAGAGTGATGAAACTTGTCTGGATGATACAATGTCATTACTGACTCCTGAGTTGAGCAAAATTCATGCTCTGCTCCAGCTTCCCCCACTATGAAGGAGCATATCTCTATTATGATATCAATCTGGGTATATTTTATGAGGAGTCAAAAAGTTGTTGGGTGTGTATTTATTGTCAGACATTGAGAGCATGATAAGAAATTGAGCAAGAAGTAATTTTATTTTCTTTATCTCACAGGAAATTGATTTTCATATATCACAACACAAATAAGGAGTCTTTCCGCCGCATCAATATATTGCAGCTGGTTGTGACCCAAAAAGTGAGACAGCTTTGATGCCAGACGAGGACTATGGCATGGGCGGACTTCTAGTCACAGGCGATGAAGAGGTCTTGAATACAAAGTCAAGCACAAAGGACCAGCCTAGTGATATTGAAAAGTTTCGTGAATATCTTGTATATCTTCTTGAGTTTGGCTATGACTTGGCCATCCAGCCTTCAACAAATGTTTCTTGTAAAGCTTGCTTTTTATCATTTGTGGGTGTGTTTTGAGGAGTGTTTGTTCCTTCTGTGTAATGAAAAGCATGTATATGGCTTTGCCCAACCTGGCACCATCCCAATGCCTGCACTAGGATGATGTGAAGTTCCACCTTCCTGTTCTGGCATACTGATAGTGTATGGTATAACATTATCCTTGATGTTATTTTTCTTACCTCGAAATTTCATTGATTTGTTGCAAAAATTGAATTTTAACCCGTCCATTTTCTTCTTCTCTTGGTGTGCCATGAAGAAGCAACCCCTCATATGTTCTTAAAGGTATGATGAACAAGTCGTTGGTTTCTGAACATGTTCACAGACCAGAATCCCGGGAAATGCTTCTTTTTATTAATATACTGACAACATATCCTAGAGCATATGTATGACGGCTAAAAACAATAGGAGCACTCCTGCTCTGTCTTTCGTCCGTGTGACGGACGAAAATGACGTCACAGCTGATGTAAACACATTTTTTCGACCTTACATCAATCGAAAGATCGCTTTCCGAGCTTTCAAATGGTGTTCTTATTTTGTTCTTTTGAACAGTGTTTCACGAGTTATGGTCTCTTGAATAAAGCAAATCGGAACGATCCGATCAATTCATTCTTGTAAAAATTGGTATGTTTCTACAGTATGATAATAGAGCTACTTGGTTCGCTCCAAAATTCTTTTTTTTAATTTACTCGAAATCAGTTTTTTGGAATCCACTGTCTGTCCGGCTGGGTATCATGATACCTCTAGGATACACAGTGCTCCTATTGTTTTTAGCCGTCATATGTAGACTTTGCCACATGCACTGATTTGTCTTGTTTGCATAAGAAGCCACACCATGCTGTTATTGGTGCCTCCAACACTGCAAACAAAAACACAGGTAACCTGCCTGCACACTCAAGTGTACAGGATGGTTACAGGAGCCCCCCAGAATGGTATATCCCCATCCTTTTCTTATGGTGCATCTAGTGCAACATAACTAGCTTTCCCCATCATAATCCTTATGGTGTATCTAGTGCACCATAACAGGACGATTCCTACATGGCCTCAGTAGAAATTCAAAAAGACACATTTGCCAATCAGAGGTAATCCTGGCTTGGCATCAATATTTTGCTAGAAATACAGAAGCCTAATTTTGGCCAATTAAGATGGAAAAGTCAGGCATATATAATATTTTCGAAAGTTGTACCAGACAGCTGGGACTCCTAAAAACTCCCTCAGTGTGGTGTACTTACTGGGATTTTTTGTTCTAAAACTAATATTTGAAATGATCTCTTTCTCAAAAATGGTTGTTGGTTTCCTCTGTACATGTGCAGGAATAGTACAAACGTTATGGTGCACTAGATGCACCATAAGATTTCAAGGATTTGGTCAAAGTGTGCGGTGCATCTAGTGCACCGCAACTGGGGGTGGGGATATTCCGGTAACCACCCTGTACACTTTTGTAACTAATATTGGGACATTAGTGAATGGGAGGGTTACCGGAGTGTACAAGCGGGTTACCAGTTTAACAGTAGTACTGTCACGTTACATGGCGCCACGTATACTAACATACCAGTATCTACGGAGGCCAAAAAAATAAAATCGCATCACAATACTTTACCACCATGACAATTTCCGCCGCCGCCACCGCATCACCCCGATCTCAGCAAATACGACTGCAACACCAGGTCTGACTCCATTGCCCTCAACGCCATATCACCTGCAACGATCCACCTGCTTGGTTTGGTCCGATGCGGGTTATTTCTAGAGAAATTGCATTACTTTTACCATGCAATTTTTGTTACACGATGGCCATCATCACTAGAAGCCGCAAAGATGGGATTTAGGCTGATGTAAGTTGATTTTTTAGTAATTATCCCCCAATGTATCACTCTACATCGTTGCCTCAGAGATTCCTTCATTGTCGTTCATTTCTGAGTTGTCCTTTGTGGGCTGCTCATCATGCTTTGATTGTGACTCGACACTGTCCAAATTAGGCATCACAGAAACTACAGGTGATTGCTCTTCCTCCTCCATTTCATCCATCATTTCCAGCTTCTTTCTCAACTCTTCTCTTTCATCCCACGACATTTTAGTGATAACACTGGTGACCTGTTTCTTTATGGTCTGCTGATGCCTTCCAAGTGCTGTATCAACTAAAGTGATTGGCTGTGAGGTGAGTGTTACTAATTTCATTTCATCCGTTGCACTCCATTTGCTGCACAGTGGTGCATCCTTCTGACTATCTAATGCTTCTTTCCACTTTGTAGCCAGTGCATCCTTTTTCATCCCACTGAGACCCTTCACTTGATAATATGACAGCAAGATTCGCAACTCAGCAGTATTGTAAGTTTGAAATAATTTTGTTCGCACTAAATTTCTCTTGCCTTCCTCTCAACATCCAGCATCTTTCCTGCGGACTCCTTCCTCCTTTGTAGTTCCTTAATTTGTGTTTCGACAACCTTCTTTTGCGCAGCCAAAAAAATGTCATCATCTGTCAGGTGGCCACCTCCCGTTGCATGAAAGAGGTTGCCGTGAGTAGTGGCTTGTTGATTTTTTTCAATTCTCTCCGTTGAATGCCATACCGTCACTGACTTTCTGCTAACCTTCTTGATATTATCTTTGAAAACATTTCCATCAAAACCATTACGCGACAAAAGATGAGTTGAGATATTGTTTGACTCTTGTATGTGAGTCATGGCAGTGTTTGCCGCATCATCATCATCATCAATCTCTCTCCTGACTTGGGAATTGTTTTGTAGGCATGCACGGGTTAGCGGGGCAGCACCACACTTTTCCCACACAGCACAACTTCGTTCTTTGGAGAAACCGATGTCACATGCACTGCATGGAACAACAACACGGAGATGGGATCTTTCCCTCCAAACACGACAATGCCGACCATCCATGGCGGCCTGTAGTTGCCAATGAACCTAGAGTCTGACAAAATCTTCAATTTTTTTTGAAATTGTGTCTTGAATGGACCGTAGCTCTGGTCAGTCTCTTGAGTAACTGCAGTAGTATTTGGTACTCCTGGATAAATAATAAAGCAGAGAGTCCTTGCCTCTGCCAAAAATCCTAACTCCATTCTGCCTGGACCACTATCAACCTTGATGATGACTCTCTTACCTGTGACATCTTCAGCATCCGGGAACAATGGAACTATAGAATTTAAAAAATATGATCTGAATTCTCTCTCATCCATTCTACTTTTCGAATTCATCGCTAAAGTCACTGGCCACTCTTTTTCACAATCAGTTCCAAATTTACCTCTAATTTTAGGAAAGAAAGTACTCATCCTAATGTTCACCCATTGGGTGTCTTCTGATTGAGAGGTTGTTGAGAATTGGAAGTGCGGCGGCATTGGTTCTCCAGCAGCAGTACTACCGCTGATCATTGTAGTCGACATACTAGTTTTTATTGTGGGTTTGCCAAGGTTGGGTAGATTGGGGGAATAAAATGTGATCTCTGGCCTACCACCTCTGTTACATTTGCTCCCATCCAAAACAAGACAAGTCTCATCAATGTTTACTATTTTTGCAAGTTGTTCTCTAGGTATCACCGTATTTCCATTGGAGTCAACGTCAGCAAATCCCAACTCCAACAAATCCCTCTCCCAATTATCGAACCAAGACTTTATATTAAAATATGTAGTCCAGCGCACACACCTTTCCTCCACATTGTTGCTTCTTCCACTTGTCAACTCCAATGCTGTAGACTTCAACAAATGAGTCAGCAAATGATTGCAATTCAATGCAGTACCAGATCTTGGGCATTTCTTCAACAGTCCGATTAGTTTTTTGTTAGTGATGTCAGTTCCCTGTCCATTTAGTTGTTTTATTTGAATGTAGCTTTCAAAAGCATTGCATAGATTGTCGAATATCAGAGGGGATATGATCCCTTGGGGCCCTTTCTTTTTCGGACTCACACCGATTCAATCCTCTGCCACTTCACGCTGAATTGTACGTTTTGAAATTTCTACCCCAAACTCCCCAAACACCAATTTGCGAACCTCACTTGCTGACATTTTCTTCTCTCCCACTGGCTTTGACTGCTCACTAGCATAGAGAGATGTAGCTCTTTTGTGTGCAGTTTGTGGTGGAGCTTGACTTTCAAATCGTTGGCACGTTTCTGTTGGGCGGCGGCTGATGTAAGCCTAATCTTCTTGAGTTTGGGAAGTGTGGCGAAGTTTGGAGGAGTTAGAGTTGACACAGTTGTTGCAGGTGAAGAATTAACAACATTAATTGCCTGTGGAGGTGGCCGGTATGCTCTGCGTACTCTCATCTGGAGAGTGCAATCATTACTCTCCTCGAGAGTAAAAGTTGCCACTCTCATTGCCTCCGGGATGCTGAGAGTTACATAGTCTGATTTAGCCTTGGCGGCCTTTTTCACAAGAGCCTTAAGCTCTTCCTCGCTCCTAGTTATGATTGGAGCAAGGCAACACTATGTTGTTGTGATTATTTCCTGACACGGAGAAGTAATTCACTGTGGACGATGCATCACGACCTCATATTTTTTCTAGATGATCTACATTCGAGCAAGATTTTGAATGACAAGCAGTGGTCACAGCCCTATCGACCCATATACTGATTGAAAGCTCGTTAAAAGAGGAATTCCTAATATTTCCTGCAAATTGCGCTCCGAGTGCTGTGAAAAAAGTTATAGTCAATCTAAGAAAATTAACGAGAATAGATATTTTTTTGTTACAAAAGGAGGTGTGTCAGTACTAGTGTTAAACTGGTACCGGTTATTCCAGACCTAAACCAGTGTTCACATTTATTTCTACTTACAATTGGAATGGTACTTTTTTCAGGAAAACAGACTTCTCAGTAAGATATAGAATCTATATCAATCTAAATAGTGGCTATAACTCCATTACTTAGTAGCTAAAAAAATGTTAACCGGTGGCATACCAGAAGTGTATGGTTGAGTTACTATAAGTGTCCAGGAGGGTAACCAAATGGGTACCGGAGTGTTACTGGAGTGTAGTGGAGGGTTCCTGGGTCCGGTTTAGGTACTCTAAGACTATAAAGGATAGTGTAACATTGGGCAGAGTAGGTGCAAGCTATGGTTCACACTATTATTATGCTCTACTAGAATAATTACACATAATACATCCTAATCTCTTCCAGGCCCGCCCCTTCATCCCCCCAAAGAATGAGCCTTAAATGCCACACCCTGCCAAATTTCAGCCCCACAAAAAAACACCACTGAGGACCATCCACACCAAGTATAAGACTTGATTTTTTTCATGCACACCAACAAAACACTATTGCAATGTAATGGCAATAAAAGAAAGTTCAAATGAGAAAGATAATTAAAAAAATAAAGCAACATTTACAGGTAGCAAAGTGAGCAGGAGGCTACACTCAGTCTGTGGGCTGAGTTTTGGCCTTTGAGGTAGAAGGAAATTAAATATTCAATTGAAAATTAGATGTTGTGTTGTCAAGAACATTTGTAAAAAAGGTCGACTTAATAAGAACTCACCCTGAAAGTATACCCACCACTGCCAATTGTTGCTAGCTAGATGGTGATGCTGGGCGGGATGCCAAACTCAGTCTGTGGGCTGAGTTTCATCCATTTCCACGGTAGGACATTAAATATTTAATTGAAAATAGGTTGGGGTCAAAACTGTACAAAAGGTCAAGTTCATAAGCCTGAAAGTATACCTACTGCTGCCAATTGTTGTTAGCTAGACGGCGATGCTTGGAAGGATGCCAAACTCAGTCTCTGGGCTGAGTTGCGGCATTTCCCATGGTAGGACATTAAGTATTTAATTGAAAATGAGATGTCATCAAAAACATGTGTAAAAAAGGTAGAGTTCATAAAAACTCACCTTTCTGTGGGCTGAGTTTTGTCCATTCCCAAGGTAGGCTTGTAAGAATTCAATTGAAAAAAGAATTTGTGCAGAGTAAAACAATCGGAAAAAAGGTCGAGTTCATAGAATTCACCTTGAAAATATACCAGCCTCTGCAAACTGTTGTTTGCTAGAGAGCGATGCTTGGCGGGACGCCAAACTCAGTCTGTGGGCTGAGTTTTGGCATTTCCTGTGGTAGGACATTAAATAGTTAATTGAAAATCTGATATCATCAAGAACATTTGTAAAATGGTCGAATTCGTAGAAACTCATCTTTGTAAAGTACCCGCCGCTGCCAATTGTTGTTGGCCAGAGGGCGGTGCAAGGCGGGAGGACCTACTCAGTCTGTGAGCCGAGTTTCAGTGGTTTTTTTGATGAGATGGCAGGGTATCAATGTTATTGAAAAAAATGGAGGTGAGGGGATAGAAGTGAGAGTGCGCCCCCTCTAAATGTGCTGCTGGTGCAAACAGGTGTGTTATAGGTATGATATGATATTGTACCATACCATACTATAGGTATATAAGTAGTATTTTGAGATGTGTAATTCTGGTGTTAGTATTTTTTGGCACAGTCACTTCTCATAGTACTTATACAGAACTATCAAGTGTAGAATATATTATTATTATGTATTATGATGCTGTAATCATGACGTTAAAAATAATATAAGGCCTAGTCAGTGAATGACCAAATTTTGGTACAGGAATTCTCAAAACTCTTACTTAATTCCTATTTGGAGGGTTTTAAAAAATTGGCAGAACATGTATAAAACCAGCTGATTCGTAAATAAAAATAGGACCAATAAGCTGTTACCAAAAATCAAAAACCAACCCTAGAATCACGACCAAAACTAGACCCAACAGGTGATTTTCTTGGTGGTACCTTGTGATTCATGAAATGTCGGTCATGAACTACCAGTATGCCACCTGTCCACTTATTTTCTTCAAAGCTTAGTGCAATAAAAAAATTGTGGCTTAAGCAACGCATAAAAATCCAGTAAGCCACTCATTAACTGTTGAACTCTCCGGTGATCTGCCTGTACACTCTGACACTTTGCAAGTGTACAGGCAGGTTACCAGTGCTTTTCGTTTGCAGTGAGATATCAAAATCAAACCGGAGAATACTACCCCCACATCAATGATGGCAATGATGGTTTTCAGAATTTTGCCAAGTTTTATCACCGGCCTGAGAATGGAGGTTGGACTAATACCCTCTGCTGCCGGCCTCCCCATTCTCCCAACTTCAACAGTCTTGACCTTGCAATGTTTCATGCAATGCAAGCAATTCAACAACAGAATCAAACAAAAACAATGAGGAACTCATCAAAGTCATGATGACTGTCTGCTGAGACTTCCCTCTTCAAACAAACATGTAAGTATGGATATACTCCACCTCATCATTGTGGAGTGATCAAGGTAAAAGGTGGCAACAATTACAAGTTGCCACACATGGACACAAACAAGTGGGTCCTTGAAAATGGTGAAGCACCTCCTTTCTCTTAACCAACACTCCAACCTGTACCCACGCTTCAGCATGTACAATCACCACAAGCACCACAAGCCCCAGGTCAACAAATCATTGATATGACACTACAAACCCAGTCTTCAACATTTGTTCTACTGGATTTGCTGGAATAATACCCTCTGCTGCCAGCCTACCCATTCTCCCAACTTCAACATTCTTGACCTTGCAATGTTTCATGCAATGCAAGCAATTCAACAACAGAATCAAACAAAAAACAATGAGGAACTCATCAAAGTCATGATGACTGTCTGCTGAGACTTCCCTCTTCAAACAAACATGTAAGTATGGATATACTCCACCTCGTCATTGTGGAGTGATCAAGGTAAAAGGTGGCAACAATTACAAGTTGCCACACATGGACAAAAACAAGTGGGTCCATGAAAATGGTGAAACACCTCCTTTCTCTTAGCCAACACTCCAGCCTGTACCCACGCTTCAGCATGTACAATCTCCACAAGCACCACAAGCCCCACAAGCACCACAAGCCCCAGGTCAACAAATCATTGATATGACACTGCAAGCCCAGTCTTCAACATTTGTTCTACTGGATTTGCTGGAATAATACCCTCTGCTGCCAGCCTACCCATTCTCCCAACTTCAACATTCTTGACCTTGCAGTGTTTCATGCAATGCAAGCAATTCAACAACAGAATCAAACAAAAAACAACGAGGAACTCATCAAAGTCATGATGACTGTCTGCTGAGACTTCCCTCTTCAAACAAACATGTAAGTATGGATATACTCCACCTCATCCTTGTGGAGTGATCAAGGTAAAAGGTGGCAACAATTGCAAGTTGCCACACATGGACAAAAACAAGTGGGTCCATGAAAATGGTGAAACACCTCCTTTCTCTTAGCCAACACTCCAGCCTGTACCCACGCTTCAGTATGTACAATCACCACAAGCACCACAAGCCCCACAGGCACCACAAGCCCCAGGTCAACAAATCATTGATATGACACTGCAAGCCCAGTCTTCAACACTTGATCTACTGGATTCTTCATCCCCCCAGAAGAAGAGGTCAAAGATTCAGAAATTGAACTCCATGAATCAGAACTCTAGAACAGACCACCAAACCTACAGGAATGTTGGCCCCCCTTCAAGTGATTGATGAGGAGATTGACTGGGAGGATATCACGTGCAATCTCACGTTGTGTGATGACAATGATCATCCCTTAGATGATAGTGTTATGTCCTACTTTGTTTTTGTGGCAATTGAGGAAAGCGTGATCCACGTCACCTACCCCATCACCAGATGCATTTGAGACACATATATTCTATGCCATTGCATACATAGGATATAGCATATGACAATAGTCGAAAGTCTCATTTTTCTGGAACATACAAAATTGAAAAAGGGTGTTTTGGACAAAAATATAGGTAACAAATAACATGTAGTATACTACCTCCTCGTCCTTTTGCTCCTTCAAGGATTATTAGTTCTCTGAGCAGCCCTTGTATTAGAATGGTTACCATCAACCATCTCTTTTACAGCTCCCCTTGATGCCGCCTCTACCAACTTGGTCATTGCAACTTCCCTATGTTTCTCTCTTCTTTTCCTTTTTTATCTTGATGCTGATACTTTTGCTGCAACTGACTCTTTGTTGGAATAAACTTCTTCACGCTGAAGGATTCATCAGTGTACTGGCAACAAACATAACAGCTTAGTTGATGCACACTTGGACACTTCCCTGCCTCATTCAGATAATGGATGCTCCCACATTGGCCTTGTAATTTAAATAATTGGTTTTGCATTGCTATCTGATTTAACACTGGATTGACCACCTGCTTAAATTGGAATTGTCCATTGGTCAGGGACCTGCCAATCAAATTTGCTGTGGTTTTAAATGTCAAAGTCATCAACTAAGTTGTCGCCTTACTCATTCTCCAACCCAGCAAGTCCCATTCTTTATCATTCGAGGACACATTTCAAAAGGGCATAATGCAAGTCCACTGTTGTGGATCTACCACTGACATCTCAAAGAATGGTGTAAGAATTCAAGTCCAACAGTTCTTTGTCAATCAGTGTTTCATGAGAGCAAGTGCATTCTGCCGTGCTTCATTGGGTTCATCAATTAGAGAGAGAAATTCATAAAGCACGTAAGCAACATAGGGGCATGGCAATTTTTCTCCTGCACATTACCATATTCATCTTCAGAGCATGAGATATATGGAGTTATTTGGGGCCTTTCCCAGACCACAGAACCTGAACTTGTTAGAAGGGTACAGCTTGATGATCTGAGAAGCTTCTGAGGCAACTTCAAAGCAGTATTTCACAGCCCTCCTCTTGTTTGTGTGATTAAGTGAGTTTGAATGTGAGTGTGTGATTTGGCGAGTTCAAATGTATTGGTGCAATGTGGTGATGTTAATTGCAATATCATGCAACACAGTGTGTCTAATTTTGATTGTCACCAAGTGTGAGACAAAGGGATTCATGTTGAATAGCCAATGTGGGATGTGCTACCTTGTTTTAATGCAGCTGAGCAGAGACAAGGTGGTGATGGATCCTCCAATGATGCAATTGCATCACAATCGGTGAGCAAGAGGGGAGTTACCATCTTTCTGTCCTACAACCTAATGGTACAGTACTGCAAACAAGTTATAGGCTAGATTTAAGTGAAAAATAAATTCTTACTAACATGCATACGTAGGATTTATACCCTGTCAAATTTAGCTTGATATCACAGTTGTTAGTAAAAATAGTACTTTTAAACTCCAACTATGCTCGGTCATTTTTTCTTGCCTGCTAACATTCTTACTAAAAACATCCGTTTTTACTAACAAGATTACTAACACAATTAATCAAAATGGACTCCTAACTCTTTACTAATATAATCACTCACAAATACTTTCCAAACCCACTCAGTTATTATTGTAGGAGTAGTGCAGTGAACACCCCTTATCCTTGTCCTTGCAAAATGAATCTTTGATACCAAATCACATGTTTGATATTAAATCTTCTTCCTCTTGTGGAGGGGCACATCTTTTGTTCAGCTTCACTTTCCTACAGATCCTGACTCTCTTGTGAGTTGGAGAGCTTCTCCTCCAATGATGGCTTGTCGGTATTTCCTCTACACTGTATGAACTGTAGCCCTGCTAAAACTGCATTTCTCAACAACTTTCCCAATCAATTTGTGGCTGATCTTACCATTACAGAATTCCCTCTTCTCACCACGATGACAACAGCTGCATACCTTTCCTTCTGAGCCTTAGGATTGGATAAACTATAGGTGGAGTTCGATGCAATCACCATGGTTCTCTCTTCAAATTTGTGTCACAGTGGTGTAGAATGTTAACTATCAATGATCTCACTGGAAATCAGGTTGATAAAAGTGTGTAAAATTGATAAAAGTGTGTAAAATTGGCATGATGCACCTAATTGACATCGGCATATCACATATCAATCTGAGGAGAAATCCATGTTAAACTGTAACAAGAGGGGTTATCACTACTAAAGTTAAGCTTATTGGGAGCGAGTTCCAATGTTTAATTTAGTAACTAATGGGCTCTAAGCTTGTATGCCATTATATACCTTTTATTGAATTATTTTGGATTTGGTGGTATAAAACAATAGCCAACCATGTATGAAGCTTGTACCTACTTTACTAGCTATCGACCATTTGCAACTATGTGTAAGTGTAGTGCACCAATTTTACAACTAGGAGTAGACAAGTCACTTCATTTTTAAACCTGTGACTTCCTCTGCTTCTACAGATTGCATTCTGTCTTGATCGCTACAAAAAATCTTGCACCGGCTGCTTGTAATACAGTAAGGACACACTTTTATGGGCATACCATACACTTTTATTGGCGTCACAGATTTATTGGCATATTTTTTTGGCAAGTACACGGGGTTAAGGGAACTACGTTAATTTTTTAGGTGATTAGTTGCCATAACACTGAGTATGACATCCCTTCCATTGTATATTATTTTGTTTTTCTTTGTATTTGTAGATAGGAAACATTTTCTACATGGTGACATACGTATAACATGATGCTTTTGCATTCGCCGTGAAGCTACTAGGTACGTAGCGTATGTGAGCAACCTATCGTACCTACTTTTTTACCGTACGATACCGCATACAATCCTCATTACTCGTGCGCACCACATTACAGTACCATACCATAGTCATATTATCTCAAGAGGTACGGTAGGTACACCAATATCGAAAGGACACACCTAGAGCGTACATAGTACTGTAGTAGGAGAAGGTCGTACATGTATAATATTGAAGTACGTCATTTGCGTTTCCGCCGAATTCATTCACAGGTCTTTCATCCAACGGTTCTCATCAGGTTACCAGCACATTCATGTGACGTGGTCACAAACTGGCGATGATATACGTGAACAGGCACGGGACCGGCTTTTAATTACCTTTAATGGTGAACAGAAAAGCCAATCTCCAAAAGAAAAGCCAATCTCCAAAAAGAAAACCGGATACCAATTCATTTTCACGTAGGAATAGTACGAAGATTGGTAAATGCCAAAAGAAAACTAATTCTCCAAAAGAAAACCAATCCCCAATATATTTGCCGAGCTCGATAGGTTGCTATTTTATTTAAGCCTTAAAGACGAAATCAAGACTTTTGTGAGAAGATCTATTCACTGTTAGATCGATTTTGAATAAGAATAGATCTAAACTGATCTTTGCCTATGAGGTGACATCATAGGTTAGCAATGATCGAAGAACTTAGATTTTCTACATTTGAAGTAGATTTTTGAAGTTAGATGATTAAGTCTTTTCTAGCAATGTGATTTTTCTAAATCATACACTCTAGATCTAACAAATTTTGAGTATCTATTTTAGCGAAACTAGTAAATCTGTTTAGATTCAAGTACTCCAGAACAGATTTCAAATTAGTGTTGCTATATTAGATTTAGATGGTATCCATTCCTCTTAGTGCATTGCTAATCAGTCGTGTATAACATTATATAAAGTTACGCCTAATTACTTTGACAAATAATCTGTTACTTTAGGTATGGTAGTACTACCCTACCATTGTATTAGAGCTTAGGCACATACCTAGGTATAATATCTTTTAGCAAATAATCAATTTTCCCGGTGTTCCCTGAACCCCCACCACTTATGACGGGAAATGAATGTACCAACGTACCTACGTACAAGTCAGAATGGACTTTGAACCACGTGATGTCAGATATCTTTGACCACTCGTGTGGCATCAATATCCAATCCCTGGCACCCAGCGAAGATTGCACAACCCTTAGGGACTATCTCAAGGGCTTAAGTCCAGCTCTACAGGTCCTCAGCTTCGACGGAAGGCAGCTGCAATTGCACTGATATAACAAGCCAAAAATGACGAAATGATTCAAAGTCCATCCCGTAGAAATTGGTATGTTTTCTACGGAGTAAGGCATGTCAGATATGGGAGGCTGTAGAAGCAACATAAAAATTCTCGCACACAAGCAATTCTCACGCAACTATGTAGCGAAGTACGGTCAGACTATCTGACAATTCGTGTCGACGAATTTTGAGGGTCGACGCGCTACATTCGATGCGTGGGAATAGTAAATCCCGTCGCTCGTGGTTCAAAGTCCATCACGTGGTCCAAAGTGGATTCTAACCCGTACACACCTTTATTGGCATCACACGTTTATTGGCATCTTTTGCAAGGTACACTGCATGCCTATAAATGTGTCCTCGTTACTCACTGATTGTGAGACCCACCAAAATGTCTCTTCTGACATTTTCTTTTTGGGTAGTCTTATTATGGTCCCCAGACAGTTTTTTTCTCATACATTGCTGTTCTGACAGAGTCACAGCCTCTCTGAAAGCCTTTACCAACGGTCATTCTATGTCATCGGACGTTGACAAAGACCACATGTCGGAAGTTAAGAAGGTCTTGTTGCCCATTATTTTATAACAGTACATGTTTGAAATTCATTTTATGGTAGAATACCTGTACCATAGTAATGTGCTACTGAATTCATTCACGAAAGTGAATGAAGAGTCGAAAAGTCCCTATTCCTTTATATTTTTTTGCTACTTGGAGGTTAACTCTATTCACATCACCGCGCTGAATTACTTCCACATAACATTCCTCGATCAAATAGTAAAGATTCTAAGTTGTTTCTCCTCTGTGAAAACTCAAAACGGGATCTCATGATTACATCTTGTAACGTTTGGTATTGTACTATGTACCATACACCATACCCACCTTCCCCTTCAAGCTTTGGTTGATTTCGGAACAAGAGTGTGGTATGGTACCGTACGGTACGGTAAAATACAACAAGCCATTCCTCGCAATATTTAAAAATTAGGGTAACTTAAAATAGCTAACAGTGCTAATAAACTCCAGATTGATCTCGCTCAACAAGAACCATGATATCGCCAAATTCGTGAGTGTACCATGCGTGGTGGTCATAGTATTGTACAATACGAAGTCTATGAGTCAAGTGTTGTTCTTCCAGTTTCGTGAGTGCCTGAGAACATTGGAACATGATACAATATATACAATAAAATACAGAGAGCTTCTCTTCCTCTTCGTCAAGAAACTGACCACACAAATATTCTTGACCCTCTACGCTAGCTCAACATGTTCTCATGCTGGGGAAATTTTTTCATCGAGCGAGCTGGACCGCCTCTCCAGTGTGTATTCATCTGTATTCATGTACTAAAAGTATGCCATAAATTCACCCCTTCAATACAATAATCATCAACGATCTGATCGAATGTCCCATAATACATTGACTCTCACTTCAACTTGACCAAACCCAAGCCTTCATTCTCAGTAATGCTTTCGACTTCATCTGCATCTCGAAACAATTATGACGCGATCCAACATGCGCCAAGTTACAATGATAAGCGATCCAATTCCATAAGAGGCTCCCGCGAACAAACTCCTCGTTATGGTGCCCAAATGCAGTCGACGACAATACGAGACTTTTATACTAAACAAGACCACCCGACGCGCTTAAGTACAACAAGAGGAGAAGAATTTCTAAAGCGATTTGAACGCGCATCCAAGAGGTCTCGTCTGGACCTTATGGACGACAGATCTCTCTCATTTGCGTCAAGCAATGGGAGCTCTCGCCAAGTCAGAAATCCGAGGAAATGCAACAGGCAAAGCAAGACCTGCCCTTCGATGAAATCGTTCAATACAGTCCAAGAACTAGTCCGATGCGCCTTCGAGAACATAGAGCAAATGAACCCATCGAGCTTGGCTGCTTTTTGGAATCAAGCATCATGTCTCCTAATTCGAGATAACCCTAGTCAGTGTCTCGAGCCAATCCTACGTCATGAAATGCAGCGCTTGTATGCAATGACGTATGTTAGTGTTGATGATTTTGGATCGATCCATATAAGTGGAATTTTAAATGCAATGGGAAACATAGTCAAACGAGATCGCAAGGGATCACGCTGTGAGGCATTCCTTTATGATCTACTCGTCGGGAGTGGAGTGGCAAGCAAAGATAGTATATTTCAAGCGTTTGCTAATATCATCGTGCGCCGTCTTGATAAGTTTGGCACCAGAGCAATAGTTAATGTAGCAATGGCATTTGTTCACATTGGACTGCTTCCTGAGTGCTCTGACGGGAGGAACCTTTTCGACCACATAGCAAGTAGAGCGCTTCGTTCAATAGCACACTTCAGCCCAGAAGGATTATCGAAATTGGCATGGTCGTTCGCCAAAATCAATGTGCGAAGCCCTCAGCTTTTTGCGGCTATTGCGGAGGCTTCTGAAAGATGTATGAAGGAATTCAATCCTCAAAGTATCTCAATAATGCTCTGGGGATTCGCTCGTAATGAAGAGCGTTATGTACGACTCTTTGAAATGGCTGCAGAGAAAGCCATGACGTGTTTGTCAGAATTCAAGCCTCAAGAGCTCACGAACACAGTGCACGCTTTTGCAACCACTAAACAACCAAATCGCACGTTCTTCCAGACGTTTGGCGAGGAAGCCGAAGCTCGAATAGAATCATTTATTCCTCAAAATCTTGCCAACATTGTTTGGGCATACGCCACTCTTGGAGTGTCTCATCCGAGACTCTTTAAAGCAGTTGCCAAGAAGACGATTAGTTCGTCCTCTCATTTCGGTTCACAGGAGCTTGCAACCACATCATGGGCCTTTGCTACAGCAAAAGTGAACGAACCCAATCTCTTCCATGTTATTGCGGAAAACACCATGGCAAGATTGGACGAGTTTGAGCCTCAGCATCTGTCAAACATTGTGTGGGCTTTTGCGACCTCGAAGCTACCTCATCGTCGTCTTTTTGAGGCAGTTGCAGATTCAGTTCTTCGTCGCCGAACAGAATTCAGCCCTCAACAAATTTCCACATTGATTTGGTCATATGCGTATGTTCCTGTGGGATCAGTGAATGCGCATCTATATTCAGAGTTAGAATCTATAGTGATTGCATCGGTCGATGCCTGCGATAGTCAATTCCTCGCAAATATTGCTTGGTCTTACGCAGTTGCTAATGTTCAGGCTCCTCTCCTTTTTCAAAATAGGTCTGCTTTCGTCAATGCAATTTTGTCTAGACAAGAGGAATTCAGTCTCAGAGAATTGTGCCAGCTGCATCAGTGGATTCTATGGCAAAAAGAGATCAAGTCTGATTTAACTGTTCAGTCTAGCTTTCAACAGCTTTGCTACAATGCCTACACTAAGCGGTTACCCAGCTCATCAGCTTTTCAAAAGAATGTTATTTCTGAACTCAAGTCAATTGGTCTAGAACCTCATGAGGAATATCGTCTTGCTGATTGTGGCTACATGCTGGATGCTTTGGTAGAAGTGAATGGGGAAGCAGTTGGCATTGAAGTTGATGGGCCAAGTCATTTTGCTGGACGAGAGCCGCTTGGAAAAATGAAATTGAAACAGCGACAAGTGTTGAATATTGAAGGAATCAGGGTTGTATCTATTCCATACTGGAAATGGGATGGCAATTCAAATAAGCAGGAATACTTGAAGTTGAAACTGGACATGATCTATTGAATTTAAAGGAAGATTTATCGGACTTATATTAATGTGCTGTGCAATTGTGAAAAGCTTTATGGTCCCAGTGATGCATTTGTTTATGCATTCGTATTACAACATTCAGTGCCATCCGTGTAATTGTACCGGTGTCGACTTACAGGTGCTCAAGGGTAACATGTGAAACCCATTTCAAGTAATAATAAAATAAAAAATTACAGCTTCTACAGTTTATGCAAGGAAGCACCACCACAGTATAAGTACCGCAGAGCTAATCTTGCTCACAGCGGTGGTTTCACTTTATAAAACTCATTCTGTTGCATCTAAACCCTGCAACGCTTGTACAAGTTGTGTGTTGAAAGGGTGGCTCAAACTAGATGGAGTTAGACTGGTACGTCAAACCCCCATCCTCAGAACCCTCTGCAACTGAGTAGCTCATCTGGCACCGGCACCAAAGCAGAGAGCTTGGGTTTTGGGCACCATGGAGAGATGTGAGGATGCTGTATCAGGCGTGCTCACAGAATGCTCCAAAACACAAAAGGTTATGTGTGCTGTGACGTCCAGCTACAGGATCAGAGAAAACACTGTCAAGCACACACATGTGCTGTCATTTGCAATGGTTGGTACCCCATGGGTGGTGCAATCACATATCTAAAGTGAGAATGCCGTGAAGTTGTCAGTGAGGGCATGGAATGCACTGCCGGAGACGACAACATAGCCTAGCCGGGTTTTCATGGCCTTTGACATGCCCCTGGAAAAGGTTACAAGCTCCTCCCAGATGTATTCTCTTATGTCCATTTACCCAGTTTTTGTATTTGAGCGATCCGTTGCATGACAGCACATTAGCACGTCTGCCCCTGAGGGTGTGTGTGTCGACCAACTCAATCGGAATGTCATGGGTAAGCGGGTAGTTGAGTGCTGCTGCTGCAGTTTTGAATGCAGCCTTAATATCGTTATCAATCACATCACAATGCAGGCTTGATTCATCCCAAAATGCCAATAGGAAGGTGCTCCAGTTATTGTCCAAGTGGTTCCAGATATGGAAGTTGTATTGCTCCCCATTGGCTTCATGTGTATGCATACACCCTTGCGTCCATTTTTTGGATTTTCCAGCTTGAGCATGGCTCCTGTGGCCACCGTGATGTTGCATTCACGTGCATTGTGCCCCAATTGTTGTGACTGTCTGTCAGGAGTGTAGTAAAAGAAATGATGTCTTCCATCTTAAACTGGACTGTTTGTTTTGTGTGATTGCGGCTAGACTGGCGTGTGTATTCCCCAAGTTGGAGGAGGAATTAATATGTAATGAGGGACAGGTCTGCAATTGCTTTGGCTAGTTTGCTAGTTCTCTCTGCCCTACTGCATTGTACCAGTTTTTCTGGGACATCTTATTCTAGGGAAGCCATCCAGAATTTGTGAGAGACACGGGAGAACTCTTTTGCTGCCACTTGTATTTTTGTTGGATCTATTCCGGTGTCCATGGAAATCATCTTGCCAGTGTCTGTAATAGCTGAAGTGACTGTTCCACTGTGAACTTTGCATCCTCCATCATAGCTCCTGAACACTCAGCAGATGGTGATGTGGGAGACTCTCTGCAGGTAAGGGCCCAATCCCAGAGGTTGGCAATAGGCATGCCAGTCATGCCAGCACTTGACCTCTATTTTGGGTAGTTGCCACCACTTACCCACCAAGGAAACCTGCATCCACAAAATGGGAAGAACATTCATAAAAGCCCTGTTGAAGAGGTTGGAAGAGGGAACGAGGCACTAGAGAGGGTTAGAAGCTTAGTGTCAGTGCGGCAGTGCCACTTGGCCTCACTCCCAAGGAGTGTGATGGGATATCAGTCATTTGGTTTCAACATCCTTGAATGTGGATTGCAGTTAACGGTGCAACTTGCTTCAGATAAGGCAAAGTGCTAGTGCTTGTTTCAGTTGGCCGGCAACGATGAACTGGAGAAATGCCATTTGACACATTTGTACTTTGGGATGGCACCAATCTCATATTCAATATACTGCACTACTACATCCAGTGCTATCCCTGATGCAGTACAGCAGTATGTGGGTGATTTGACCAAACTCATTTGCAGGGAAGTTGGTACGATGAGTTTTGTAGACATTTCCTTTGGTTGAGGAAGGTAATAAGCAAAATTTCATTCTGCCCCTTTTTGGCAGTCCATTCACCAGAAGCCATCTTTGGTGTCAAATGTTACCATGAATATTTTGACATCATTGCTTGTTTCTGCAAATGCATGAATGACTCGCCACATCTCATGTCTGATCTGATTGATGGAGCCAGCGAGTGCTCCATGATGGGATTAGGGTGCCGTCTCCCAGCAGGATCTTGAATGATAAGTCCATGATTGCTCGGAACTTGAGTGATTATGTGGGATCATCACAATGGGTAAGATTTTGAGTTGGGGTGGAACCCCGCTTCATTTCAGGCCACTCCAAGTGACCACCTGTGCCTGGTTGAGCTTGACTTTCTTTATGACCTTGAGGTTGACTTGTTGCATTGCGGTGTCCATTGCTGACACAGCCTCAATCATCTCCAGTGTCCAATCCCTGTCTGTGTTTGAGGGGCAACCCCCTGTTGAGTATTGTAAGAGTTTTCCTGCCGCCACGTGGTGCAATGCAAGGCCTCGGGGACATATCTGGTTGATATATGATTCCTGCAGGGGTAAGTCCATAGGTGGTATGAAGTGACCCCTTTGTGTGGTCAAATACGTGTTGCACAGTTCCCAAAGTTGGCATTCGATGTAGCGTTGTTTGTTTTTCTTCCAGTGCACTTGTTTATTGTGGTCGCTCACACAGTCCCTGCTGTGCAGGAGTGATGATGCTGATGTTGCCCTGTCGCAGTTCTGCATCATGTATTTCCTTAGTTTCACATGTCTGCTGCAGCTGTGTCCGGGTCCAAAAATTGTTGAAAAAGATACAATCCGGGACATGTCCTGGCCACGTGGCAGACACATCCTGGACATGTCCTAGACATCTCGTGTTTTTAGTGTTTTCAAATGAGGACACGGGACATTAAATTTTGGACACAGAGGACACGAGAGGACGTTAGAGGACATGGAGTGTTTACTTCGATTAAGGCTCCTTTGTGATACTTTCAGGTGAAACATACCAAGAGTGGTGGCATTTGCATGCATGTTACATTCATTTTTGTGCAATCTGCAAAGCTTGTGGTACAAAATTACTTAAGATACCTCAGTATTGACCTAGATACTGTTATGTAATATATGCGACACAAAACTTCTGAGGCCACGGGGCTGACAAGGGACTCAACACTGATGTATATCTGCATGTCCACAAAAAAACTATGTCCTAGAGACATTAAGAACATGTCCAAGGACATGTCCAGGGCATGTGAAACTAAGCATATTTCCCCAGTGGTCCTGGTGTTGGTGAGGCTTGGAATTTATCTGTCGATAGTTTGGGAGTTGCTGTAGTCATCTCCAACTTACTGTTGCCACCCAAGTGAGTCCTGCCTTGCCTGTCATCACAGTCAGGCTGCAGATCTACCCTCTGTAAAATCCATCCTTGCTGGATGTTAATATCCTGATGCAAATCTAATACCCTGCAAAGTTACACTATCATTCAAACTCCTGTAAATCTCACCTTGGCCACCAAACATGATTTCCCAACTCTGCTCCACCTTCAACATCCGGACATAAATCCCCCTCATTGCTCTGCCCCTCATACTGTTGTTGTCCTACCAGATGTCTGGTTTGCAGTCATGCATTATTTGTTCTGCAAGCTGTTTCCTGTGCATTGACTGGTCTATTGCCATCCTGTGAGATGCATCCCGTTGATGTCATCCCTGCCCATTTTTTGTGCATCTCTCAACATTGCATTGTGGAGTGTGCTGTCAGGCTGCCCCACATACGCTTGTTGGGTTACCAACCCCATCACTGCCGGACCGTTTCTCCTTTCTCTCCTCCATGGATCCCGGTGCTGGCTCCCCATTCCATAGGAGGTAATTTTCACCAAGTTTGAGGACGTCACACATCACTGACATGAATGCATCTGTTATTTTGTTTGCCAGTGGGTGATTGTAATTGCACCGTCTACCAGAGCAGTGTCTGATGATGTGGTTGAAGCCACATCTTTGCTGATTGGTGCTCCCGTCGAGGTCTTTTTCCAGATCACTCCATTGCTTCCCCCCACATACCAGGATCCTTTGCATTTGTGCCCTGCAGTTGAACCTTTTGTGGTCCTCCTTGAGCCACTTGTGTAGGGTGGGGTGGGCATGAGTTAGCTTGTGCTCAAGTGCCTTATGTGTCTGTTTACTGGATTTGAAGGGGCATCCACTGAATGGGTTTGCTCAGCTGGTGGAGTGTGGGGTGTCATGGTGCACTGGCAAGTTGGGGGAGAGGTTTCCTCTCCCTGCAAAGCCATGCAGTCAGAAACATTGGGCGTAGAATCGGGTTGATGAACCTAATGTTGCTGGTGTTGTCATTGAGGAGGGAGACTTGGAACTCCGGGGCATCATGTCTCTTAAAACCATCAGGGTGCAGTTGTTGGAGAAGTACCTTTATTTATCATCATGTACTGCCCACATTATTTGTTTACAGAATAAAGGAGTGAATTGATGTTTAACGGCTGTACACTTGGGTGTTAACGCAAATTGTAAATTCTGTATACCCTTCATCAAAACTCACAGCACATAACACAGCAGCACAAACATCGATACATTGACCCTGAGTTCATAATAATTTTCCACTTGGGCCCAAGCATCTCCGGCCTCCAATTGTAGTGCCTCTCTGTATGATCGAATTGCCTCAGCTCCTTCTCTGTTGCCTCTTTATTGCACTTCCTTTCAATCTCTGCTGCAGTGTTTGTTCTGCAGTATAGAATGCTGAGCCTTTTGCTGCTGACCCATATGTGGACACTTCTTTGTTGGGATTTGGTTTCATTTTGACCAATGCCTTGATGGTCTTCTTGTGGAGGAACACCCCTTTGTCAAATCCCATCCTGAGCTGGTCTATGAGTTGCATCATTGCTCTCATTATGTCGAGGGGGGGTCCTCCATTTCATTTGTGGTCAGGAGCAGTGCCCAGTAGCCGGTATGTTGTTTTCAGTGAGGACATCACACCATATCATAAGTGCAGCAAGACTGTAGATTGTGAACATCTTGGTGTTGGTTTGTCTTGAGCATCCAATGGTTGATGGGCTTGTGCCTGGTTCTCTTTACAATGCTGGATGACCAGTGCCATTTGCATGATTGCTGCTGCATTTGTCATGTGGGTGGAGTTGACTGTCCTTCCCGAAGTCATAGGGAGATGCACCGTGTTGGTAAGACCAAACATCCCTTCAAGGCTGTGGTATGCCCACGTTGTCCACTGTGAGCTGAATGGCTGGGGAACACTTGGTGGCATTGGCTGGTGACATGGATCTAAGATGCAGCACTCTGTGCAAAGGAGTTGATCAAAAGCTAGGCAATAGTCACCGATCCACTAATCACCAATAGAAATACTCCTATCCACGAAGCCGCAAGTAGTGGTTCCAAGGAAATTTGTCAAGTACTCATAGGAAGTTTGTCGAGTACTCATGGAATCATCACCTAAATGCATGGACAGTGAGAACTTTTTTGGGGATACTGCTCTCCATGCTGCAGCACGATCAGGCAATCCTAAGATAGTACAGTTGCCCCTCCACAATTCAGCAGACCCAAACAAAACAAATCACAGAGGCAGCACGGCTCTCCATATTGAATGCTTTCTTCCATTGAACGAAACAAACAATAATGTTTCCGTTGATCCTTATACCAAAATCGCAGCAATCTTGCTTTGCAAGCCAACATTGGTCATTGACATTCAAGATATCAACAGCTACACACCTCTTCACATAGCCGGTCAAAGAGGTTGCTATGAGATGGTTAAGTTACTCATAGATAGTGGCGCATCTCTTACTGCAAAGACAAGGATGGATTCAAAGGGTCAAGGAGGGAGGACCCCCGAAGGCATGGCAAAGTTTGGCCGCCATGATGCAACAGCTGACATAATAAAACAAATGGCCAAAGTCATTGAACGTGGAGAAGCTGTTGTAATGAAGAAAAAGGCTTTCGTCCTAATTGGATAGAAGAAGAACAATCACCATAAAATGCAGCTCATAGGTACCCACGTATGTTAAAAGATTCCTTTTAGTTGTACTTATACCATGTGGCAAGCTAGTGATTTTAAAATGGTGAAAAATTATTGGTATCTTGAAAGTTACCCTATTTACTTTGAGGTAGGCATATTGTACCCCTCCGGCCCTTTCGCCCTCCATGCTCATCCATTCTGTTTACCCCACCATGTGTGTGAGATGTGTAGTGACTTCCGACAGCATTGGAGGTTTCTTGGCAACAATCTGGAGTCACGGGGACCTATACATATTGGCATGTTGGTGGTGACAAGGAGAATAGTTTTAGGTCTAATAGGGGTCGGTTATATGGAGCCCCCTGGGTTTGTCAGACGAAACAAACCACTTCGTCAGACGAAGCATTTTTGTCAGTTAGGTGTCAGTTAGATGTCCAACTGACACCATTTTCAAGAAAAGGTATCCACTAGATTTAAAAACAAATTCAAATCGAAAACACATTTCGTCAGACGAAATCACCAAAAAGTCTTCGAGGTTTCGTAAGACGAAATCAAAAGTCTTACAGAAATAAAAAATTTGCATGCTTACACTAGTAAACATGGCTTTGTAAGACGAAATCGAAAGTCTTAGAGAAATGAAAAATTTGCATGCTTACTAGTAAACATGGTTTCGTAAGACGAAACCATGCAACTGTAAAATGACAAAAGAAGGAATCGAACCCCTGTCCAGAGGTGATGCAATGTCAACCTTTACCATATAGCCTTAGCACACTTGAAAGCTCAGTGTTTTTTAAATATATAGATAATAAATGTTATTTCGTAAGTTTAGTTAAAACGATCTCCGGTCAGATTGGAAGCAAAATGGGATACCTTTTATCTTATATTCACGTCTGTATTTGAACATACCCTCGATCCGTTTCGTCAGACGAAACACCTAACTAACTTGGTTTCGTCAGACGAACCCAGGGGGCTCCATATAACCACTGCCTTTCAACACTATAAAATGCAAATATTCCAAAAATCAGGGATTTGGTGCTTATACTGTGGTGGTACTTATGAGCCACATTTTACGGTAGTTGACTGTGGAATAGTTTAGAAAGAGTTGTGTTCACTCAACAAGACACACGCGTGTGGAAATTTAAATTTCTTTGTTTCACTAGTAACTTGATTGCTTATTACTCACATTCAATAAAGTAGTAGTGACGTCTTTGGCTAATACATTGTGATACACAACTTTGACAGAGTTGTCAGTGACATAAAACGGACCAACAAGATTTCTGATTTGCAGTTACATTTGTTCCTGTACCCAAAGTCACATTCATTGGCATATTTTGAGTTTCTTTATTGCCAGAGAGTGTCCCACGTCAGCTGATAATGGTTTGAAACTCTAACATACAAGTGATTAAGAATGCTCTCAAAAAAGAATGCCCTGACCCCCTATTAAAAACAACAGTGCTACAGCAACTGAGTAGTAAAGGATAACATTGGTCTGGCTCTTGTTGCTATCCAAACCTGTAGAAGCCACACAGATAAGTCTTTCTTTCATAGCAGACAACAAGTTTTCTTTTAGCACCTCAGTTTTGTCATTGTAAACCGTCCCGGTGCCAGATTTGACAGAGGCAATCAATTCCTCCACGGATACTCCTGCAGCCTTGGCGACTTCTTCTTGACGTTTCTGTGCCTGCTGCTTGAGTTTTGCAGCCTCGGATTCGGCATCGCTAGACATTTGGCAGATTCCTGTCTTGCGGCAATGGAATGCAGATGGAGGTGGAGATGCATATCCCCCCTCTTTTCATTGGGACGTATGATGTTGATGCAGCGGGCCATATCCGGGATGAGGATTTCTTGGGTCGGGGCGAATGGTGCAACAGAAAACACAATGATAAGGGGCGCATAAAGAAACACAATAAAGCAAGTCATAGTAACCATAATATTGAACTCTTGTGAATAAATACTGCTTGTGTGGGAGCAAACAAAGAGTTGGTTGTTTTCAATGTGGGTGCCAGGTTCATTGGTATAGGCAAGCCCAGTTGTGTGTCCTCCTAGTTGTGTGGGGCCGCTGGCCCAGAAGTGGTGCTGACCACTATTGTCCACTGTGTTTGAGTGATGCTATAGAAAGAACTGCTGCCAAACAAGTTCATCCTGACAGGGGTGGTGTTGTCAAGCGTGTCGGCGAGCAAAATCGCCCGAACTTGGAAGAGGGGAAGTAGCACAAGGTTTTACGTCCTGCACAACACAGGCAAGACTGGAAGCCCAAGCGCACCCAAGATAGTCACACAAGAGAGTCCGAGTGACGTAACTGTAGAACAAAATCATAAAATCCAAGAACTAATCTCACAACTAGCTGTTACAGTACTACTGGGCTACAAAGACTTCCAACATACTTCGAAGTAACTTGAGGAAGTTACAAAGCCAAAGAGAAAACGAATCATGAGAAGATGACTGACAACAGCTTGAGCAAGATCCTGTATTGGGATGGAAAGTTGGAGAGTTTTGGGGTGTATGTAAGCAAGATTGAGGCGTATGCGGAGTTCATGGGTGTGGGGGATGCATTGGATCCCATGTTGATGGCAAACTGTCGAACCAAGTCGGAGTTTGCGGTACTTGACGTGACGAATCCCACGAATGTACCTCTTGTTGAGTTGTACAAGGCCAATAAGAAGCTGTGCGCAATAATCGCGCTGGGTCAGGGAAAGAGTCACGGTATTGCCTTGTTGGGAAAGACAAAGAGCGATGACTTCCCCAATGGGTTAGCGCATGAGTTTGTCGCGAAGGCCAAGAAGGCAAACAAGCCCTCAGATGCCAGTGCCATGATCGAGTTGGAGACTGAGCTAAACAAGCTTCAACTGAAAGGCGCGAGGGATTTCTCTAATGACGTGGTTCAGAGTGCTCGACAAGTACGAGGTCACGAAGACTGATTAGGAGTTGTGCATGTTGATGGCTTGCAAGAATCACGACACGTCATCTGCAAGATTGATCTTGGATGAATTGAAGTCATCCAGTCCCGATTTCGACGGGCTGTGCAACAGCGTCTCGGAAATCCAGAGGCTCATGAAGAGCTGGAGTAAAAGGGTCACCTGTGAAAAGGAGGTACACCTCGCTTCCATGGAAGGCGATGGAACGTTCAAGGGAAAGTGCAGGAACTGCGGCAAAGTGTGCGGATACAAGGCAGTAGACTGCAAGAAATGCAAAGGGGAATTGCACGGTGGTTGTGGGAGCAACGACAAAGGGGGCAATACAAGCTCGAGCAAGAAGTGCAATTTCTGTGGCCTGAAGGGTCATAAGGAGGCGTAGTGTTACAAGAAGAATCCTGAGAAGGCTCCAGCCTGGTACAAGGAGAAGGCCACCAAGAAAGAAGTGGCATCCTCTAGCGTTGAGGTATCCTTGACGTCACTAGTCCCGGGGAAGCTGGGTATTGACGTACCGGCTGAGAAAGGCGACGACGCGTTGGCAATACTGCACCAGGAAGACATGTGGATCTGTGACACCAGGGCCAGCACACATGTGACGAGGTACAACGTCGGAGCAAGGAACATTCATGACACGATGGTGTACAGCCTAGGGCACACTGGCTTGGCAATGGAGTCTACCGCCCTGATTGACATCCCTGGGGTCTTCATGAGCAAAGACGGGAAAACCAGGATGAAGGCAGTATTGAAAGACTGTAGTTTTAATACGAAGCACAACTTCAACGTTCTCAGTATGTCGAAGCTGATACATAAGCAAGGGTGGAAGATTGTACGTGTAGACGAGGCCCTGATACGTATCGAAAACAGGAAGGGTGGAACGATAGAATGGGGTCGGTTATATGGAGCCCCCTGGGTTTGTCAGACGAAACAAACCACTTCGTCAGACGAAGCATTTTTGTCAGTTAGGTGTCAGTTAGATGTCCAACTGACACCATTTTCAAGAAAAGGTATCCACTAGATTTAAAAACAAATTCAAATCGAAACGCATTTCGTCAGACGAAATCACCAAAAAGTCTTAAAGGTTTCAGAAGACGAAATCAAAAGTCTTACAGAAATAAAAATTTGCATGCTTACACTAGTAAACATGGCTTTGTAAGACGAAATCGAAAGTCTTAGAGAAATGAAAAATTTGCATGCTTACACTAGTAAACATGGTTTCGTAAGACGAAACCATGCAACTGTAAAATGACAAAAGAAGGAATCGAACCCCTGTCCAGAGGTGATGCAATGTCAACCTTTACCATATAGCCTTAGCACACTTGTAAGCTCAGTGTTTTTTAAATATATAGATAATAAATGTTATTTCGTAAGTTTAGTTAAAACGATCTCCGGTCAGATTGGAAGCAAAATGGGATACCTTTTATCTTATATTCACGTCTGTATTTGAACATACCCTCGATCCGTTTCGTCAGACGAAACACCTAACTAACTTGGTTTCGTCAGACGAACCCAGGGGGCTCCATATAACCACTGCCTTGTAGTGCCCACCAAGAAAGGGGCAATATACGCGTGCAGGTTTGCGCAATGTGTTGAAGTAACCGCTGGGAGTGTGATCAAGCCCATGAGGCTTAATATCAATACGGCCCATTGCATGTTGGGTCATCGGAACGAAGACTCTGTGCGCAAGACAGCCAGGGAACTTGGTTGGATGCTAACACGTGGCACGCTGAAGCCATGCGAGCACTGCGCGCAATCCAAGGCAAGACAGAAGAATGTTCGAAAAGAATCGATCACGCCCAAAACGGATATACCTGGGCATAGGATCTATCTGGATTTGTCCAAGGTAACGATCAAGACGGAAGCATTGGAAAATGACACGATCAACCTTGATATCTGGAAGGTCCTGGTCTGCGAAGCGACAGGAAAGAAATGGAGTGACTTCACCATGACTAAAAGCAAGACAGTGGAGCAAACATGCGAGCACCTGCACAAGATGAAGTCACGTGGCATACCAGTATGCTACATAAGGTTAGACCCAGCTGGAGAGACCACAAGCTTGCAAAACGTGCCAGGAATAGCAAATGGGCCGCGTTACAGCCCCTTGATTCCGAATTCACGTCACGAGATACACCACAACACAACAGACTTGCTGAATTGGCATTCCCGTATCTTGCGGGAAAGGCGCGTGCAATGATGGGAGCTGCAAGGGTACCCGAGGACATCAAGTCCAAGGTGGCACCAGAAGCTATTGCGTGTGCAATGCAGCTTGATGGGCTGGTCATGGTAGACATGAAGGGAAAGTTGGCCACACGTGACATGCACATGTTCGGTGCGAACCCATCGTGGTCTAGCAAACTTTGAGTATGGGGGAAGCTGGATTCATGGCAGAAGGAAAGGATGCCAAGACAGGTGATCAAGGAGCCACGATGATGTTCGTGGGATATGCTGATCATGAAAGTGACAATGTGCCGTGGGACATGTCATGGCTAAAGCGCATGTTCTTCAAGGATGAGGGGACAGGCGTCATAGACCTAGACTCCCCTGAGGACCTAGAATCCGAGTTAGGAACAGAGTCAGTTACAGGGTTAGGCATCAAAAATGAGAATGACGTCACAGCAACGGGACCAAGTAACAATCGGTGACGTGGAGCAGTCCACTGGTCGTCGGACCCGGTAATGCGCGTACTAGGGCAGGTCGCACAATTAAGCCCCCTGACAGGCTCACGTACGCACCAGCTGTGGAGCTGAGGTACCTAGGAGAAATGGCGGAACTAGATCACGGCAAGATTGCCAACATGTACATGGCATTGTTAACCATGGAAATGGCACTAATTGGAGCTGGCGTAGGTGGTGGTATTAGTCACACGAGTCAACTAAAGGTGCTAAATTACAAGAAGGCCATGAGAAGCCCTAATGCCAAAGAATGGCACAAAGAGATTAAGAATGAAAAAGCACGATTTGACAAGTATAATGCCCTTACTGCCGTCCCAAGAGATTCACTGCCAAAGGGTGCGAAGGTCCTCACTACAACATGGGCCATGAAGCAGAAGTCGAATGGAACGCGAAGGGGAAGGCTTAATGCACGAGGGTACAAGCAAGTGGATGGGAGTCACTACACATCTGACTCTATTGCCGCACCGGTGACCAATCCCATCACAGTGCATATCGTACTCATGTTGTACTGCATGAATAGTACCTGGACATCAGCCATTATTGATGTTGAAGGGGCATTCCGTCAAGGACGATTCGCGAACGGAGAGGAACTATACATATAAGTCCCGGATGGATTTCAAGAATGGTATCCCGGTGACGTAGTCTTGCGAATGAACGTACCACTGTATGGTACCAAGCAGACCGCATACTGTTTCTTCAAGACGTTTGTAACACACATAAAGAATGCAACATACAAGAAATCAAAGGCTGACCCATGCATGTATTTTGGCTGGATTAATGGGGAAATGGTTGTATTTGTGGCTTGGGTCGATGAAGTCATGGTACTAGGACCCCATAAGTTGGTTGAACAAGTCCAATGGGATTTAGAAAAGGCTTTCGCGTGCAAGCAAGAAGGGGAACTCACCAAGTACGTGGGCAGTAAGCTGACCATCGCGCGTGAGGTGTAAGGACAAGGTACTGTAAAATTCACACAGCCTGTTCTCATCAAGAAGCTCAGCAAGGAGAATGAAGTATCTAAAGGGCCGGTATCAAAGACACCTGCGGTGGCGGGGCAAGTACTCGATAAAGGGGACGGAGACGGTACAGTATCTGGTGACACAATCAAGTTGTACTGGTCCGCGACTGCAACATGTATGTTTATGATGCAGTGGTCGCGTCCCGATATTTTAAATGCAGTGCGAGGACTAGCTAGGTACATGACTGCGCCTTGGGAGGCTCATGTCCGTGCACTTATGACCTTAATTAAATACGTCACGCATACAAAGCATCAAGGCTTGGTGATATCCCGAAAGGATATGTGGAGTGCTGGCTACAAGTTTAGGCTACACGGAAGGTCAGACTCTGATTACCCAACAAATCCTGATGATTGTAGAAGCATTTCGGGCGGTTGTGTGTTCGTGAATGACGTCCCAATTTCATTCCAAAGAGTCACACAGAAGTTCATTGTTGGTGACAGGAGCGGAAATAGCAGCGGGAGTCATGGTGGCACAAGACATGCTCTATATATACAGGCTACTGGAGTGGAACTGCCCATGGTTTTCGAGATGTACAATTCTGGCGCAGTAGACATAGCAAACAATTGGAGAGTAGGCGGTAGAACGCATCATGTGGATGTATGCAACTACTTCTTATGCGAGCTAAGGACCAGGGACTCCTGGTCATACGGCACATTGCAGGAGAGTCAAATGATGCTGACATCTTCACCAAGAACGTGCCATTAGCGATATTTGAAAGACACATACCACTGTACGTGAGATACGACAAGTATGTGAGTGACCGAGGTTTGAGCGGGGAGGCTGTCGGCGAGCGAAATCACCCGAACTTGGAAGAGGGGAAGTAGCACAAGGGTTTACGTCCTGCAGGACCTAGGCAAGACTGGAAGCCCAAGCGCACCCAAGATAGTCACACACAATAGTCCGAGTGACGTAACTTTAGAACTAAATCATAAAATCCAAGAACTAAACTCACAACTAGCTGTTACAGTACTACTGGGCTACAAAGACTTTCAACAAAGCGAGTGTCTGTGGCACAATTGGGGGTGGTGAGCTGCTGATAGTTCCGTGTCATGCTTTCATTGCGGTTGCAGATGTTGCATTGTTAGAGTTGCTTGAGAAGAACAAAACTACACTTCATTTTCCCAGAGAAGACCCATCCCCCATCCGCAGCATTGTCAACATCAGGGTGGGGCTGCAACAACAGAATGCAAGCCGGTTGGTGGCAAGACTTGCTCCTTGCTCGGCCCTTGAACTTGCCTAACAGTCCCTTCCCTTCTGTTGTCTGCCATCGTCCCAAGAGGCATAACTAGATCATGGTGTAAACAAACAAATTAGCTTAAACTCAGAACAGAGTAGGGAAAATGGGTTGTGGGTCATACTAGACCCAACCAAGACTTTATCCCGAGACCATCCAAATGATATGAGTGTAGAATCTAAATCATAAATAGATGAACTTAAGAGCCACACTAGATCTGATTACTAATATGTCCAAATATCAGCTGAGAAGACTCCCAACATACACCAAAGTAACTCGAGTAAGTTACAAGAAACTGAAGATCAAACAAAAACTTGAAGATGACTGATAACATCCCACGCAAGATTTACTATTGGGATGGAAAGGCAGCAAGTTTTGGAGTGTACATCAGCAAGACCAAAGCTTATGCTGAGTTAATGGACCTTGGAGGTGCATTGGATTCCATACTGATGGCAAACTGTCCAACCAAATTGGAGTTTGCAGCTATAGGCGTCATGAATCCAACCAATTTGCCCCTTGTGGAGCTGTACAAGGCAAACAAGAAGCTGTGCACTATTATTGTGTTGAGACAGTGCAAGAGTCATGGTATTGCTCTGTTGGGGGAAACAAAGAGTGAGGATTATCCCAATGGGTTAGTATATGAGTTTGTTGCAAAGGCCAAGAAGGCCAAGAAGCCCACTGATGCAAACTCTATTATTGAGTTAGAAGTTGAGCTTGATATACTCCAACTGAAAGGTGTGAGTGATTTTTTAATGACATGGTCAGTGTATTGGACAATGGGGTCACAAAGACTTATTGTGAACTGTTCATGTTAATGACATGAAAGAACAATCACACATCATATGCACATTAATCGTGGACAAGTTGAAATCCAGCAGTCCCGATTTTGATGGCCTGTGCAACAACATGGATGTGGCAATGATAAGGAGGTGCATCTTTCTTCCCTTGATGGTGAAGGGTCATTCAAGGGAATGAGTAGGAAGTGCGGTAAGGTGTGCGGATTCAAGGCCAAGGAATGCAAGAAACGCAAAGGGGACTTACAAGGTGGTTGCACTAATGGCAATAATGAGGGCAATGCAAACAATGGCAGCTCAAACAAGACTTGCAATATCTGTGGCTCGAACAGGCATAAAGATGCACGGTGTTTCAAAATGTTTCACAAGAAGGTTCCCACCCAGTACAAGGAAAAGAATGCAAAGACAAGGCCAGCTTTGTCAAACGTGGAGGTATTGTTGGTGTCATTTCATCTAACCAAACTGGGCATTGGTGTAAAGTTGCTTCCAGCAAAATCTAATGACACGTTGGTAATATTGCACAAAGAGAATGTGTGGATTTGGGACACTTGTATAAGTACCCATGTGACTTGGAGCTATAAGGGTACAAAAAATGTTCTTGACACAAAGATGCATAGCCTTTCACATGCAGGATCAGCTATGGAGCCCACTGCCTTGATTGATGTCCCAGGGCTTTCTGTGACTAAAGATGGAGAGAAGGGATTGCAGGCAGTATTGAAGGACTGCAGTTTCAATGCAAATCATAATTTCAGTATCCTAAGTATGTCAAAGGTACTGCATAAACAAGCGTGAAAAATTGTGTGGTGACGAGGCCCTAATTCACATCAATAAAATGAAAAGGGGGGAGTCATTTATTTTGATATTGTTGTGCCGACAAAAAAGGGGGCAATACATGCATGCAAATTTATGCATACTTTTGAAGCTGCGGCATCTAGCACTGATACTGTGTTGAGGTTCATTATCAATATTGCCTATTGTCTGTTGGATCATAGGAACAACGACTCCATATGGAAAACTCCAAGGAAACTTGGGTGGTTTTTGATGTGTGGAACATTAAAACCATGCAAACACTGTGCTAGATCCAAGACCAAACAGAAATATGTACAAAAGGAGTCAGTAGCATGGAAAGCTGACTTACCGGGTCATAGGCAGTATCTAGATTTCTCCACTGTGACAGAAAAGTCAGGAACCTTGGAGAATGTGACAATCAATCATGATAATTGGAAGGTACTGGTGTGCAAAGCCATGGGCAAGAAATGGATTGATTTCACTGTGACAAAGAGTGACATGGTGGAGCATTCCTGTGAGCATTTTCACAAGCTAAAATCATGTGGAATTCAAGTGCAATATGTGTGGTTGGACCAAGCAGGTGAAAATCACAAGCTTGCAAAATGCGCTGGAGTAGTGATTGGGCTGTGCTACAGCCAATAGATTTCAAATTTACACTGGGAGACACCCCTCACTAAAAAAGTCTAGCTGAATTAGCCTTCACAAATCTTACTGCGAAGGCCCAGGCAACAATGGGAGGGGCTAATGATACCTGATGACTTTCTGCACAAAGTGGCACTTGAGGTAATATCTTATGCAATGCAGCTAGATGGGCTAGTCATGCTTGAGGTTAGTGGTAATGCTGCTTCACATGATGTACAAATATTCAGTGGGAACTCTGCATGGTCTAGGAAACTACATGTTTGGTGCAAAGAAGGAGTTGTGGCTGAAGGTAACGGCTCCAAAACTGGTGACAAAGGCGCCACAATGATGTTCATTGGTTACGCTGAACGGGAAAGTGACAGTGTGCACATGTGGTTCTGACAGATTACAACGGTTGTAGTAACTCAATATGTTATATGGCTGAAGCGAATGTTCTTCAAGGATGACGCGTTGAGAGTCATTGACTTGCATACCTTTACCGATTAAAGATAAGTTAGTGCCAGGGTCGGTGTCAGGGTTAGGAGGAGTAGGGTTGGATGATGACAGTGACATCATGAGTGCCAGACCAAATGGTGACTCTAACAATAAGCCATTGCAATCAGGAGGAAGAGTGATGTGGATAATTTTTGTTGTGACCAAACCCACAGTGAATTGCGCGGCACATTCAGGGTGCATTATCAAGACTCCAAAAAGACTGACGTATGCACCAGCTGTGGATTTGCGCTACCTAGGAGAGATGGCTGAGCTAGACAATGTAAAGCTTGCTGCCATGTACATGTCATTATAAAGCATGGAACTGGTGCTTATGGAGTCAGCGTTGGTGGTGGTGTCAAACACACCAGTGAGTTCTAGGTTCTCATCTGTATTGTAACACATAGGGGTGCTGGAATAATAATAAAAAAATCTGAAAAAGGGACTCATGACTAGGAATCGAAATGTGATTGGCGAGAAATATGATTTACAATTTATGTTCTAGGTTAGTCAAGATTTTTTCAAAATCTTAGTTGAGTTGGAAAATGAGCCACTTTTTCCTTCTTCTCCTTCTCCTTCTCCTTCTCCTTCTCCTTCTCCTTCTTCTCCTTCTTCAGTGAGACAGTTTTTTCACTTTTTGCCAAAACAGGTACTGACCATCAAGTTGATCAAAACTTACCTGTAAATAATTCATTTTTCGCTTGGACTTACATGGGTAGTTATGATGTTTTGTGTCCTGTTAACCTTTAAAATTATATCTTACTATAAAAGGGCACACGCGAAGCGCGCAAGGCGCTCGCGCCCTTTTGCAAAAGGATTTAATTATAAGCGTGGACAAGCCACTTTTTAAAATGTCTATATGAATCAGGCGCGCGCCGCGCTCGCCCCGATTTTCAACTGCGATTTAATTAATCGTAGACAAGCCACTTAAAAATGTCTCTGTGAATCGCATACTGTTTAGCTCGCTACAAAAAATCTTGCAGCGGCTGCTGGTAATGTTGGACACTGAACCATTTTCTCCTTCTTCTCCTTCTCCTTCTCCTTCTTCTCCTTCTTCAGTGAGACAGTTTTTTCACTTTTTGCCAAAACAGGTACTGACCAACAAGTTGATGTGAACTTACCTGTAAATAATTCATTTTTTGGTTCAACTTACATGGGGCAGTCATAGTGTCTTAATACCTGCCTACCTTTTAAATTGTATCTTTGTGAATAGCTTGAAAGAACAACGTTACATAACATATAATATCTTTTACAAGAATGCTTCTGTCAACTTGAAGGGATCATTAAAGTGTCACGAAAAATTTACACGAATGGTTCTGTGAACTTGAAGGGAATGTTATGCTGTCACAAATGATTCTCTAACAAGGAACTTTACCAAGCAATATTTTCTACTTTTAAAATGGGCGCAAGCGCAAGCGAGGCGCGCGCGAAGTGCACGAGGCACTCGCGCCTTTTTGCATCTGCGATTTAATTAATAATTAAGCGCAGACAAGCCATGTTATTTTCAAAGTATCAATGTCTTTGTCTCTACGAATTGCATTCTCTCTCTAGCTTGCTACAAAAAATCTTGCAGCGGCTGCTGGTAATGTTATCATTGATTTGATGGTGCCAGACTGGAGTGACGGCAGAGCTGCGCAGACATGGTAGTAATTACTAGTTGAAAAAAACAGAACTAATGGCCTGCTAGCCCCAACATGCAACTCGGTTGCAGTTCTTAGCACCACAGCCTTGCAAAGGGGGGTCAGGGCATTAGGCAGTATCACCTCTTCCGCACCCAGATAAATGTCAGACCAGTCACCTCCACAAAGTCAGATTCCCACATCCGGCTCCTTAGGGTCAAAGATGAGCCTGAAGTTAGACTTCGACTTTAGGTAAGAGAACATGCAGTGCTGCCTCCAGATGTCCCTTATGCAGCATCACAGCAAAGGAAGACAACATGGAGACCTCGGTGCAGATGTCAATCCACCTGAGCTCACACATCCATCTAAGCACTCCAATCAGCTGCATGAAATAAGAAGCCAAAGTAGGCTCAAGCAGTGGAGCAACATCCTCTTTGGGGGCCTAATCAGACGGGAATGGGTTGTCCCTTTGCTTCATCAAGGCAAACTGACCTTTGAGATTGTACTTGAGGAATGCCTCAACATTCTTAACAGTTTGTTGAACATACTCCGCGGGGGCAAGCCCCAGGCCATGGTGCCATCCTCAAAGGTCTTCCTCTTAAGCTTTGCATCAAGATACATCTCAGGTGGGCCGACCAAGTCAGGCTTCAGTGGGAGGAAACTGTTAATCTTATCTATGATGCACTTGGGGTTATGGTGGATCACCAGCACATCATCCAGGTAACAGAGGACGTAGGAGTAATACTTCCTACCCTTCCAGTCTGTTTGCTCTTTGAGCCACAGGTCAGCATCAGCTGTGCAAGATACGTAGCCCATCTCACTCATGTACCCTGTCAGGTGTACCCTGAAGGCAGCACCTCTAGACTTGAGGCCATACAGTGCTCGAACTACTAAGGCCTTCCAGCCGCAATCATTGCCAAACTCTTTCCCAAGCGTGGTCCAGATTTTCTTGTGGCAAGGCGTGGTGATGTAGGCATTCAAAACATCATCGGCCCATATGTCAATGCCATTCAGCACTGCTAACAGCAGGGCAATCCATACTGTCTCTAGAGACATGACACGGGCATAAGTGAGGGTTGCTGGAGCCTTCGTTACATGTCCCCCCCAGCTATGAACTGGGCCTTGTGATGGAAATTTTCCATGTTGACGACACAGATTATGTGACAGCATGTGTACTACTGATCGGCCAGTGGTGCAACACCATCTGCAAGAATGTCAAATCCAAAACACACATTTCTCATTTCCTTTTCAATTGCATCGTGCCAAAAGGTGGTACCAGTGGCACGATCGATGGCGTAAGCTTCCTCAACAGTCTTGGGGAATTCAATCCCATACTTATGAGTCCACTTGTGGTATTGAGCACTTCGGTGCTTAACCAGGGAGATAATACGGTCTCTCTTCTTGAGGATCCAATTCACCCACCAGTTAAATCAAGGAGTATCAGCAATTTGCATGGCCAATGCGAACTTGGCAACCTGGAGAGGGTGGGACTCATTGAGGTCAGTCAACTTCTGCCAAGAAGGGCTACCATCCTTCCACTTGCAACACAGCTCCCAACATTTGGTGGAGCTTGTCACAAGCTTCTTTCCATCAATGACCGTAACTTCGTCATTCCAGGACACAGCCACGGATGGATCCTTCCAGTAATCCACAATGGTGTCAAGGAGGACATACTGATTGCCATCTGCATCACACTGGGCATAGACCACCTCAGCAATAACATTAGCTGCCAACTTTTCAGTTCTCCCATTGAGGAAATGGACTTCATAGACGCGAGTGTCAAGCGCAGGGTTAGCATGAGCAGAACTTACCGGATTCCCATCAGGGTTGCGCTTGAGGCAAAGGACTCTGGCAAGCTCCTGGACATTCCTCAACGGGGAGCAGCACCTCAGTGTTCACGAGGAAGTCCCGTGATGCTTTGGCATCTTGGAACTCATCATCCAATTCCGGGAATGAGCGCCATAATCCCAGGGTTCATTGTTCTCCGGGTCAAGAACAAAGAGGAAGTCAGGACCTAAGTCCTTGATCATTGTCTTTTCACCCCACCTGCCCAAGATAGCCTCCAAGAACTTCTCCTGTTCTCAGAACAAGGTGGCATTCACATTCCTTGGGAGTGAGGGAGCAAACCGTCAAACGGTCTTTGATCTCCCCGTTTGCCTTCATGATGCGCTGGTTCATAGCTGGACCCACACCAATGCGAGGACCCAAGTACTTTCCAAGTACGAGCTCATTTCCAGGAAACGCAATGAGTTTATCAAGTTTCCAACATCAATGGGTGAGTTACAAAATGTGTTGGAACCTTATGCTGAAAATTTTCTCCCTGGATGCGTAGGCTCTGTTGACGTGGTCCATGTGAAATGCATCAAATGCCCTGGAGGAGACAACAATCGTGCCTAAAGTAAAGAGGGATATCCTTCGGTTGCATTTGAGGTTGTCACGGGTTATGATCGTCAAATTCTTGGCGTGTCTGAAATACATTTTGGAATGAGGAATGACAAGCAAATTGTCTGGTCGGATGATAGGGTGCAACTAATAATATTGGGGTGACTGAGATCTTGAATGGAAATACTATGATGAGTTTGGAAACGAGTTTGTCGATCATGGTGTTTGTTTCACCTGCAACGGTGGATATCTTTGATGGCCAGAACTTGTTTGTCCATACAAACATGAACCTGTTGCTTCTAAGAAGGAATACTTCTCATCAAAGATTGAAAGTGTTTGGGTATATTAAAGAAGAGGTGGAAAATTCTTGATTATGGCATTCGTTTTTCAAACATGGAATCTGTTGAGAAAATATTTGTTGTTTGTTGTATACTTCACAATTTTATGCTCCCAGAGATGAATTCCAAAGAGTCGGATGTGCGCGTCGGGTGGGGGATACCACTTATTGGAGATGGAATTTGGTTACATGGCATAGAACAATCGTTTCCGTGGAAAGATGATGATAGAGTTTGGCTATGCTGTGGCACGAAAGAAGGGAACACTTTGCAGATCATGTCCACTATTGTGCAAAGTTGGCCAAGAAGGCAAGAGGCAGGTTATGTAATAAATAATAATCATGATGGCTAATGTAATACTTGATTATACTGATTAAGAGTATTTCATATTTAACATTAAGACTTGAAATTAGAATAAGAACTGCTCTTATACATTTCATCATAATCACTCCTCATCATCACTGCCACGAACACCAGATCACTGATCCTCATCATTGCTATCATGATCACCAGATCCTTCATTATTGATGGTCCTTAACACATCTGGGTCCGGAAGTTTCTTCAGTAAACTCATGATTGTCTTGTGATATTTTCTTCACCCATTATTGAAATGAATGATTCCTTATTCTCCTGATACAGGCGAAGTTGACTAGAGACTAAGTCGTTTTGAGACTTCACGATGGTCATTTGCCCTATTGTGTGTCGAGTTTCCTCTGACGCTCCTCATCCTCAGTGTCATTGTTGTTGTTTTGTTTACGAACCCTCAACGACTTCTCACATTCACTCTGCACTCTAGCCGCTGCATTTGTGCACTGGGATTCTCTAGTTGACATGGAGTGAGAGATGAGCAAATAGTTACAACCTCTTTGTTGGTACGGTGAACCATCGCCGCAAGAAGACACCTGGTACTTGTGCCTTTCAACCAATAATCCTCAGGGATGTGCTCAACAATGTCATCATCATCCATTCCTTCAGATTGAGCTTCTTATTAAGAAGAAAGAAGAAATATGGTAACAATTGGCATCCCAAGGGTTCAAACATCAAGAACGATGACGAAGAACTTACATTTTCCTCCGTAAATCGTGCAATAACGAATTCTTGTACATGTCCATCAATTGATGACCACTGGGAATGGTTGCCAAATCTTTGGCAACTTGGGATAGTACTTGGTGCGTAGTTCTTTCCTCCAATCTTCAAATTTCTTCCACAGACGATCTCCAGTCATCTCGTTCTTTGCATTGTAAAGACATTGTGACATCTCCTCACTCGATTGCGGTCTAGCAAAGTTGCTCTGCCTAAAGCCACATAGGAGATTGAGATGCCTCTTGAGCATCATCTTATTCCTAACTGCCACTGTGGTAGTTCGCCCACTAGTGACAGAACCTCCCGCTTCAATGAGAAGACAAATCTTGACATTTTGGCGAGTGACCTGATCAATCTTGCGTCCGCGTAGAAAATGCATGATACGCTGGTGGACTGTAAATTCTTCTGCCACATACGTGCCATCAAAATTGTCAACATCTTCGAAAAATCCTTGAGTGTGACGGTTGTCTTCGAGAACACTATCAGCATTATCGTCGGAGTCATTATCATCATCGGAACCCGTTTTTTTGGGGGTTGAATCATCATTGCTAGCATCACGAGATTTGGGAGAACTGACACTGTTCATGCCGCTAGGAGGAGGAAGAGGAGGAAGTTGCGTGGCAGAAACAGTTGTCACCTGGGACTCGTCAAAAGGATTTGTGAGCTGAGATTCGTGAAGATTTTGGTCCATTGTGATATTCACATCAAGCGGGGGATTTAAGGTGCTGGCACTCTCCCTCTCCAAAAAGCGCTCAAGGACTAAGTTGCTGGCTGCGGCAACGGGCCGGCTGTCATCCTTGTCGTCGGTGAGATTAGAAGCTCTGCTACATGGGCAATTTCTTGTAGGCGGCCGCCTAACAACAGGAGGTTGTTGACATCGTGAACCGCTTTAGGATGCTGCTTTCCCAGTGTTGAAGACAAAGAGTGGGGGAGGGGATGTAGAGTTCATAATAGCTTTGCTTGCTGAGGGGAATCTCATGGTGGTGTGCCTGAAACAGAATAAAAAATGAATAAGATTGTGGCATCAACAAAAAATGGGAGATGGCAGGTAATGCTATTGCTCTATTGGGCTATTCGCTGTTTGAGCAAATCAACATTGTCATGATTTTCATTGAATAAAGGTTATTTTTTTATTCACCAAAACCCTATTCTTTATTCGCTATTCGTCCAACCAAGTCACAGCTTAAAGAGGTTGCACGGCATCCTAGGGTAGCAAAGCATCTGGTCGCTTGTTCTAAAATGCCTTGACAATGTGGGATGCAGTACTGCCGCACGTCGTGTTGCATGGTCTGTTGCACCATGTTCTTGGCGTTGTGAAGTGGGATCTGCCAACAATTGGCCAGAGTGACATAGTCCATGGGCCCCTGTCTTTACCTGAGCGGACTCCACAAAGGTCATATGTCTCTGGGGTGTGGTTAGTTCGTACCAACACCTCTTGGTGTGCCACCTCTAAGGCCATGCCAAAGTTATCATCGTCAGTCATAGCAGCACTGCAGGGAAACTGGACTAAGTTTCCAGTGGAGTTCCTCTCCACTAACAGTGTTGGCTAGAAGTGTCCCCATCTCTGCTTGTGATGCAGGCCATCAATTTGCGCAGCAGAGATCAGAGATCAAGTGTACCCTGAAATCAAGGTGGCTCTCCTCAAGTGATGCAGTCATTTTCATAGCAATCCCAGGCTGGTGTCATGGCTGTTAACTCCAAGTGAGGAATATCAGCATTCTCATACTCAGCAGAGTTAGGGATGGAATATTCAAAGTAGCTTACAACACCCTCAAGTTGCAGCGGGATGGTATACAGATGGATATCATTGGTAGGGTTGGCAATCAAGATAGAATGGGTTGAAGTAGTGGGATTCTTGGTAAGGAACTTTGGAACCTCATGAATCGCCACGCCGCATGGGACAGAGTAGACAATGCTCGACTTCAGCCACATAGATGGCCTGGTTGATCATTAGGATCAAGTGGTACCATGTGTTGTGGCATGCATACGGTATTTTATATTTATGGTCAGTTTTGGTCAGTTTCCCCAAATGGTCACAAAACAAATGGCTTATATAATATATTAAATCGAAGTTAGTGGCCACAAAATATAAGAAAGCATCTGTTATTTAAAGTACATATAGATATTTTTTATTAATGTCTGTATTTATATAAATGGGTTATATAATTGTATTAACTATATATGAGAACTAATAAAAATAATAACAAGGCACAAAAATATTTAAACGACTTGAATGAATTTGTACATATATTTTTATTAATGTCTGTATGTCATTTAAAAACATCATCTCAATCATATTCAGCAATGTAGGTTTTTGATATCAAAAATGCCATTTTTCCGGCACACTTTTTAATTTCATGCCACATTGCTAATTTTTGTGTCATGCTGTGGTGAAGGCTGCTGCATCAATGCTTCTGGACCACCAAGCCAAACTACCAGGATAAAAATGGTGGTCGTGCGTTTTCACATAGAATGAAACCGAACGACAACTAACTGATCCTCTGTTTGCACAAAATCGATTTGTTATGTATATGACTTTTTCTCCTACTCACATGTTCGTCGTGTACATAAAATGTTATCTACATAATTACCAGCAGCCGCTGCAAGATTTTTTGTAGCTTGCTGGACAGAATACAGTTGGTAGAGACAGAGGAAGACGTACTTTTGAATTGAAGTGCTTGTAGTAGTATGCCACTTTTCTGCGCTTAATTTATATTTACTATAAGGTACTATAGTAGTTGCAAATGGGCGCGAGCGCCTCGCGCGCTTCACGCGCGCCGCGCTCTTGATCGTGCCCATTTTAAGAGTATGTGCCCATTTTTAGTATGCGAAATCATTCTTATTAGACATACTATAGACACTCTTTTGTGACACGATAACATTCCCTTCAAGTTTACAGAACCATTGTTGTATGATTAAAATGATAATTTGTGACTAATGTTCCCTTCAAGTTTACAGAAACATTCTTGAAAATAATGTCGTACGTTATACAAAAAGATATAACTTTAAAGGTAGACAGATATTAAAACATCATGACTACCCATGTAAGTCCAAGCGAAAAATGAATTATTTACAGGTAAGTTCACATCAACTTCATGGTCAGTACCTGTTTTGGCAAAAAGCAAAAAAACTGTCTCACTGAAGAAGAAGAAGAAGAAGAAGAAGGGGGAGAAGGAGAAGAAGGAAGAGAAGGAGAAGGAGAAAACGGCTCAGTTTCCAACATTACCAGCAGCCGCTGCAAGATTTTTTGTAGCTTGCTGGACAGAATGCAATTTGTAGAGACAGAGGAAGATGTACTTTTGAAATAAAGTGCTTGTAGTAGTATGCCACTTTTCTACCTTAATTCATATGTACTATTACCAGCAGCCGCTGCAAGATTTTTTGTAGCTAGCGAAACAGAATGCGATTTGTAGAGACAGAGGAAGACGTTCTTTTGAAATAAAGTGCTTGTAGTAGTATGCCACTTTTCTACGCTTAATTAATATGTACTATAGTACCATAGTTGCAAATGGGCGAGAGCGCCTCGCGCGCGCCGCACTCCCGTGCCCATTTTAAAAGTATGTACCCATTTTTAGTTTGTGAAATCATTCTTGTTAGACGTAGACACTCTTTTGTGA
>JABMIG010000017.1:750595-820538 GCA_013187285.1 Cyclotella cryptica
GATGGATGATATTGCCAACACGGTGGGGAACTGTGATCTGTCACCTTCTATAATGCCCTTAGCAATCAAGAGTTTGATATTCTTGCAATCCTTGGGATAGTCTTGTGAAAAGCACTTATTTGGTCCTCATTAAATGCAAGTGGCCCAGCCCTTTGCGGCCCATTCATCAATCACTTGGATCTACGCACAAAATTTGGAACAGTGCTTATCCCAATTCCAACTCACAACTCTCCTTCATACTGCATCTTCTGGATAATGTCTCTCATGTGGTCACACTCAAGGCAGGCAGTGTTGATGCCAACAAATTGGCCCTTGTAAGCAAAATATGCCTGCCGGCTGCTTGCAATGTCTTGCTTCTCTTGGGAATGAAATGAATCTCTGTAGAAGAGTCGACAAAGGCCGCACGAATTGTAAAACAATTGCATCAGTACCGCGGAATGTGTCACTTCGGCGCATAGAAGGGTTCCTGTTTTCCCAATCTGCCTTGACCTTCAGGTCATCAGACCGGATATGGATATCATCATTCCAAGGCACAATGCTTGTGAACTACCGACAAATATAGTCAGTGTCCTTGAGGTGGAAGAAGTCTGGTTTCTTGCCCTTGCTTTGCACATGCACGGTCTCAACCAAAGTCCAATGTATTGCAGGCAATTTTGATCGCACCACCCAATCTAGGGGGAAACCCTCAACCCCGTTGTGCTGAGAGAGGTAAGTCTCAAAATTGTGGAAGTGCTTGTACATGGAAGTATGTCCCCGGTCTATTGACTTGGGAATATCCACGAGGTCAGGAATAATCTTGATGGTGATCTTCCCTTCCTTGTTGCACTCCATCTGGGCACGGATGGGCTCAAAGTGTCTGGACATAAGTTTCTTGACCGAGAAGTAGTCTGTCAGCCAAGGAACACGTTTATGATGCCAACAGGCCCACGCCGCACACTTGATGTGGTCCTGCTGCGGGGGTGACAACACCATCGCCTGCTTAGTCCGATATCTGTTGGGATGGTGCTTCTACCACTGGGTGAAAGTATCCTTCCAGTGGTCGTGGAGGAACTCAGCAAGGTGACCCTCTCTGTTCGTACCAAAGTAGACCACAATGGCACTGGTGTCTCGGTCAGAGAGGTCACAAAACCTCTTAAACATTTTGACCATGGTCTTCCCGTTCGGGGTCTGGGCCTTGTAAAACTTGCCAGTCCCCACATTCTAGGGGTCCTCGGGAATAGAGTCCAACTCGGCGGATCCCACACTGGCTTCATCACTATCATTGTCCCCATTGTCATCGGGGTCCTCTCCACCTCCGCCAGGGGCGGCTGCGCCACCACCTTCGGGTGGGTTGGCGGGAGGTTCAGCGGGTGGGGGAGGTGCATCGTTCCCTCCACGATTCCCAGCTGCCACTTGGTCATCGTCTTTGTTGTCCTCAGGTTCATCAACAGCTATCAGGGCCATTGTCCTCTTTCTGACCTGCTGCCTACCAATCTTCCAGGCTGTCGGTCAGGAGTCTTCACCTGCCCGCTCGGCAGGGACGTCCAGTTCCTCCAAAGGACATTCCCTTAAGGCGGCAAGCAAGGGGACACAGTTTCCTACCACTGCATCCTTTCTGCCTTAGCTGTTGGCCAAGGATATGTCACTATGGGAAGTGAGAGTTGAATGGAAGCTGGCATGGAGAGGTGTGCCCATCACCACTTGGAGACTCATCGATGGACGAGTCATCCTCCGTAGAGGAGAGGGCACCTTTCTCTACAGGCACAACTTTTATACTGGCACTGGAATAACCAAAGGCTTCATCACCACCTGCCTCATTTGGCAAGGGTGGACGGAGCTTTTTGAGTCCATCGGAAAAGCTCAGTGCCTCGGGCACATCTTCGGCATCGACCGGTGTAGCCACACTTGGTGTGGTTACATACAAGTCGTGGATGGCAGTAACATCCTTGCCACTGAGAGTATCGAAGCGGCTCCCAACGGCTGCCATCAACTCATCTGCCTGCTAAGTGGCCACGCCTCCGGCAACTGGGGTGGCGGCCTCCTCAAAGGTCCTGAATCCCCTTCCTCTCAATTCCAAGCCTCGGGCCGTGGAGACATGGTGGGTCTGATAAACTGATTTTATGGTGCTGGACTGGAGCAACAGCGGAGCTGGGCAGACATGGTGGTAAGTACTAGTTGAAAAAAGAACAGAACTAATGGTCTGCTAGCCCCAACGTGCAACTCGGTTGCAGAGGTTGGTATTTTTAGAATTATGGTGGCCCCATGACACCACCTCTACATTATAATCGTGCGATGCAAAGGTGCTGGAAGATTCCTACGTGAATTATCAGTGTTCTTGTCTCGCCTTACAATTCCTATGTACCTCCAAAAGACCTTGCGGAAATCCACGAGACCTTGGAGGATCTCCGGTCATCTCAAGAAAACACTGCCTCCATTCCCTGCTATTTTGTCATTGTTCGAAATGTGTTTCAGTATGCCTCGCCAAAAACTTCCACCTGGCGAAGTCGCCTCAAAGTCGCCTGTGTTGCATGCAGGTTGCATGCTCTTGCATGCCATTCCATCTGATATTCTCATATTGAACGACGGAGAGACGAAACCATGAAGAAACTTATCGAACTCGTTGCCACCGTCTTGATCCTTACCTCATGCAGCGGCAAGAGGAGCTGCCATGCTTTCAATCAAATTTCCCCGTTGTCGATGTCTCGTCCAACATTACCTGCACTTTTATCCCGCTTCTCTGGCACAAGACAAGCCCACCTTCCAAGCAGACCATCTCTGATCCTGCACACCTCTGTTCGAGAAGCAAGTGGCGTTGTATCTGCCAATAACGACACGGCACCGTATCCGAAACGTGACCTACACCCACCAACCATAAACGCCATTTCCCATGCCCTACTACTAAGATCACAAAACAAACTCGATATGCCATTACGTTTCGTCGAAAACGGGTCAATGGAACCCTGGCAATTAACCTTAACAGCAGGGAAGATTGCCCAGCGTCATGTCGAAGAATGGCAGGGCAGTCTGCCTCATTACATCATGGAAGAAGAGGTGGAAGAAGAGGCACAAGTCATGGCAGGCCGGATTGTTGCGGTGTTGACGAGATTGGAGGAGTTAGAAGAGGAGTTGTTGCGGCGCTGTGAAAGATGGAGAGGGGCGAGAGAATACTGTAACATTCTGGGTGTACCTTTGGAAGAAATGAATGCATGGACAAATAAAGATGATAGCATCGAGGAACGAATCGAGAAAGCCGCTACAGTCATTGATGCTGCATGTTTGTTTGATCAAGAGTTGAGGCAGAAACGTGCGCGGACGTTACTTGCCATGTTTCTTCATGAATTAGAAGGGCCCGGTTTGCGTAAAAACAATTTTATTTTGCCTTGTATGGAAGTTGACTTTTTGAATGAGAAAGAGTGGGAAATTTTGTTCGGATCAAGTGCCAAAGGTTTGAAGAATCATTCTGTGGCCGAAATCAACGATGCCACTTGTACAGAATCCAATGATAATCGTGAAGTGGAAGTAGACACACAGAGTAGACCTTCGCTTCACCCCGTGGTAATCGATGCCATAGAAGAGGCTTTTCGACTACGCGCCAAAAACATGACCACTTCTCCTTTACGCCTCATTGACTCCACTACAGAATGGTTTGAGGTACAGTACAGCATTGTGAAATTTGCAGATCGGTTCCTTCAACGATACGCAAAACCCATCAACCCAGATGCGTTTCAATGGACAGAAGAAGAGATTCAGACAATAGGCGGACGTATAGTAGGAGTTTTGATGCGTCTCGACGATCTAGAATGGGAGTGGAATCATCGTGTTTCCACATCGTCTTTGGGAAAAACGGAACCTTCAATGACATTACCCAATGATGAATGGAAAAGAACTCTTGGATTGTATCCTGGCGTCGAGCAAGTCTGTTTCCGAACCGTCGATGTGGCCCTGTTGGAAGATAAGGAATTCGCAAGAAAACGCGCCGAAATAATGTATGCATTGTTTCTAATGAATATTGAAGAGCCAGCGGTGAAGGCTAGCGGAAACACAGTACCTGGTGGCAGTTTTGCCAACGAATTTATTCACGATTCGGTTCAATTAGAGTTGATGATGCCAAGGTTGAAGAAATAGAAGCGATTAGAATTTTCAGGTAACTACTAAAGGCAGAAATTCTTTTTGATCACTTTCTTCCGTATCGCAGTTCATTTCATTTTATTTCACGACCTGTGAGGTCAGCTGTTCTTCTATTTATAATACTCAGAATCGGCGGTCTCTTCACGAGCTCTGGTGAGCGGCTTGTTCCAAAATGATTGAACTCACTTATTCGTCGTTCAAGAGGTTGATAGATGGCTTGGAAGTTTCCAAGCAAGTGCCAGGACTCAATATTATTCCCGCATTAGTGGTCGGATTCTTTCTTTTCTCATATCTTTTACTCAACAATGAGTTTTGATTCCTTTGGCGTTCGGTGAGATCAGCCATTCCATCTTTAATGCAATAGTTCTGAGGCGAGGGAGTATCGAGGAATATTCTATCGCTAGCGATCCGAGGGGCTGTGAGTTTGAGCCCCACTCCTGGGTTACACGTTGTTGTGATAGACATCGTAATGGAGACAATCAAGATCTCGCTTTTCAGAGCAAAAATTTCGACGAGAAAAGAGCTCTCGAGCTTTCCGCATGGGAGAAAAGCTTAAAACACCCATTCAAACTGAATCGAAACCGTGAAATCGTAGCTGAAACTTCGTCTAACAACATTTTTTTGGCATTTACGTAATTGAACTTTGAGATCTCTTTACCTTGGCATGTGTGCAAGGACGACCTCCCTCTTGACTAAGCATCAAACACTTCATTACCAATGCCATGGACGAGACGCAGGAGTCCGCCATTGCCGACTTCTTGAAAATCCTAGAGGAGCACCGAAAGAACTGCGAGCAACGAGGGAAATATGTCGAAGCTGAAGTGGCGAAGAGACGATTTGAAGAACTCAAATCGCATGAAGTTAATCGTCGTCTAGAATCAATGAAAGCTCACCAATTAAAGGAGAGGCTAGGTCTGGAAGAGGCGCACATGCTTGAATTTCAGCAATTCAATTCATTATGGAATAAAAAATCCAGAGACTATGAAGACCAATGCGAAAATCAAATAACAAAGATGAAAGATCGCCATCTAGAAGAGCTAAAAGAGTTCCAACAGAAGCTGCTCGAGAAGCAGCAAAAGCCCAAGTTCTCAGCAGTATTACTGAATTATCGAAAAATAGAAGAACGTCTCGCGAGATCTAAGAACTACGGCGAGGCCCACAAGGTTAAAGCGAAAGCAGATCAAACGGAAGCCATAGAAATTGAGCAATGGAACGCAAAGAAACAGAAGGAGATGTTTCAACAGGAGAGCATATTCAAGGCTGCGAAACGGCAAGAACTGAGAGCTCTTCAAAAACGTATTAAAACAGGGAGAGAATCGCACAACAAACAACGTCAATTGGCTCTCGAAAGACTGATTCAACGGTATCAAAATGTCAAAAATGAACTAGAGGCGAGCCATAATCTAGAACGAATAAATGCAGAGAAAAACGGTCTTCAAGGCAACAAAACATCCTTATCAGTAGCTGATCGAAAGAGCAACAGAAGAACAGTCGCAACGTTGTGTACTACATCAAATTGCTAGTACTAATTTTATTGATGGTATCTGAGACACAACCTACAACTCGTCTGCCGTTGTCGCAACATTGTTAAGATTTTCCTCAGCAAAAGCCCAATGAACTAGTTTATTAAAGAAAGCATTGACATAGTCATTTCTCTTCTCCTGAAAATCAAGATAATAAGCTTGATTGCAAGATTACAAGAAGAAAAGGAATGAGGACTCAGTTCGTCATTGACATCCAGGAAGCCAATGTATAGGTACAATTGAAATTCTCACCATGCTCCCAAACATCAATCGTTAACAATGGCGTAACGCCGAAAGCAAGAGGATTATCTGCTCCACTCGTCTTCATCACAACCAGCTTCTCCTGTCCTCTCTTCGAATCGTAACCAAGCCATGCCCAGCCCGAACCAAAACATGTAAGCGCCTCACTCTCCATCTTCTTACGGAATTCCTCAAACGATCCAAAATCCCTTTTAATCATATCCATTAAAATTCCAGATGGCACCCCCCCACCTCCAATCGGCGTCATGCATTTCCAATAGAAGGCGTGATTCCAGCTTTGTGCAACATTGTTGAAAAGAACTGGGTTACTGGTGCGGATGGACTTGTCTTGAATTATTTTTTCGGCGGTAAGGTTCGCATACTTCTTGTCCTCCGTTAGTATTTGGTTCGCTGTGTTGACATATCTGACAATTCATCAACAGAAACAAAGAAATATGAGATATTACTTGAGAACAGGTGAAGCAAAGAGTTGGAGGTATGAATGTCACATGGTCAATCACAAACGACGACACCTGCATTGATCACAGAGAAAAGTAATTACGACTCACTTGGCATGATGCTTAAGATGATGAGTCCTTAACGTTTTCTCCGAGATGGTAGGAGCAAGAGCGTCGTAAGCATACGGAAGATCCGGCAACTCAATGGACGCAACCGGGATGAAAAACGTGCCTACGAAGGTTATGATGTATAACAAAAACATGATCGTTTACACCTGAGCGTGAGGTGAGCAAGATGGTTCTTAGCGATCAGTAGAGAGAGTAGGCAGCGGTGTGAAGGCAGCCTGACGACTGACAATGAATGATCTACAATCAGAATCTATGGGAAGATTGACTTGGATTGTTAGAATTGTGTTTGCTGTTGCGAGGAGCTGCGAGGAGGCTGTGAATCCTCACCCCAGTCGTAGGTTTTTTTCGTAGCAGAGGTAGGTACAATATTATTTCAAGGGTACTTCCATGATTTCGAGAGGTTGGTCCCGATCCCTTCCCGGTGATTTTTTCGGGATTGGGATGATCCTGGAATAGAGGGTCTCGAGACCGCGATGGGATCGGGAATCTCTCCCGGGTACCTAAACGGGATCCTGGCCGGGATCAAGGACGGGATTTAGCCGGGATCACTACATAAACGGAGCGACAGCCTCAGGTTGTTCGTACCACGTGGCGCAGCAATTGTAATTACGTAGTAGATAAAAGCCTCTACTTTACACGCGCGTACGTACACGTCATCCCGTTTCCCGACGAAATTCCCGGGAGCAAAGCCTTGGGACGGGAAGGCATTCCCGGACCGGGATTCCCGCCTCCCTTTCCCGGAATCCCGAACGGGACCAACCTCTAATGATTATTATTTCATCATAGGTACGATAGAGATTAGGGTATCGTAGAGGTTCCAGGGTTCTCAGTGATGCTCTCAAGGTATCGTACGTTTTTGTGAGTGCGCCGTCTTCCAGTGAGGCTCAAGCGCATCATGCTGGCTCATCACGAGTGTGGAGGACATTGCCCGCTCGTGAATAAGAGGAGGACATTCCCACAGAATCCAACTCATCCTATCCAGCATAAAAAATATTACCTATATTATTAAAGCTAGACCTATACAAAGAGGTACAAAAGCAACGGAGAAATACACAAGAACATCATCCTAACATCATCTATGGTACCATACAGTACAATACCATCAATACCTTGTGCATGAATGCTGCATGAATGTGAGCCGTCAGGAGCACATCAATTATTGATTACGACGACGATCCCATTCCTAATTCATACGATTAATAAGACCACCGCGCCGTCACGAGGCACCAAAACCGTCAAGGCAGCGGAAGACTATTCGGCATACTATAGCATGAAATAGGCATGAAATAATAACAACGGCACCGCACGCGAACTAAGAACGTCTCAACAAGTCTCAACGTAACGTGACCCCTTTGACACCTGCATGACATTGAGTGGCTACAGCCTAAGGACATCCCATCATCATACTAGAGCGAAACTGTCGGCTGCAACGCTGCCACTATCAGGCGTGTCGTCTTTTCTGTTTCATCGAACCGCTGATTTTTCATAACTCCTACAATGATCAAGGCGCCAGCATCGTCGACGGCATCCACAGCTGGTGAACAATCACCGTCCGGCTTAAGAGACAGCGTCGATACGACCACCTCCATCGTCGCAACTGTCGCTGCAGCGTTGGTCGCCGGAATCTCTGCCTATTGGTTGACATCCTGGACAAAGAAAAGGGTTTCATACGAGAACGACAGTTCCTCTCTGCTGCTCCAGCAGCTGAATGAGATTCATCAGCGATTGGCAGCCCTCGAGCAGATGAAGAAGAAGAGGAACAGGCGTAGCTCGCGCTCTTCGCTGTCGTTCAGGGCCGATGAACGTAAGTCAGTCTGAAGAGTGAAGATTGTTTTATTACTTGGTCGTCTCTTCTCATTGAAGTCCCTTGTATCGTGGAATCACTCGGACAGTTCAACGACATCTAGATCATTCATCACCAGACAGAGAAGTTAAGATTGCCGAAGCCGTTGTAAACGCCATGCCACCCGAGAGAGATTTTGGCACGACTCCTGAGCTAAGAAAAAACCGCCTTAACAGGAACAAGAAAGCAAGTATTGATACCAACATTAACGCCATCGATGTTGCATCCACCGACGTCGATGACGATACTGAATTGAATCTACTTCCCAGGACGATTCTGACCAAAGGAAAAAGCCAGAAAGTATCTTTGTTGCCCCAGAAACGCATTTCGTTGGGAGGATCGGATACAACTTCTACGTCCAGTGACGATCGTGATCCCTCCAATCATGAACCTGTTCCCATTGTTCTTATATCTGACCCTGGTCAGGACCTTGACGACGAAATGATGTTCATAATGGCTCGGCATCTCGTGTCTCTCGACTTGATCGAAGTCAAGGGCGTTGTCGCGAATCTCCACCCCTCGTTTGCTCGAGCTAGATTGACTCGAGGAACCTTAGACTTGTTGGGATTGCACAGAGTCCCGGTCGGTATTGGGACCGATGGGGGGGATTTGACTGGTAAGCATTCCAGTGATCAATTCGAGAGTACTGCCAGCTCTTACATTGTGCAAGAGGATGGAGAGGCTGCTCGTGGCTTGGAGTCAGGCCATAGGCTGCTGCAGAGATTGTATGACGAGGCGAAACAAATTCAATATGTTGATGTTGAAGAGGATGGCGACGAAGGGAGCGATTGTGCCATAAAACATGATGGAGGAGTTGAAAGTTCGAAAGACGAGAACACGAACAAAGTTTCGAAAAAGGTGGCTAGGGGAGGACTTGTCCTTGTCATCACTTCTAGCATGAAAGATGCGGCCATATTCGTGCGAGACAACCCCTCGCTGTTTGCTACGAAGACTAGAGAAGTCGTCGTGATGGGAGGGTGCAAACCAATCGATTCCGAGTTGGCAGCAAAGGTGGCAAAAGCTAAACCAGGGGATGTAGGAGAAAAGTTATATGACTCGAATATCTCTGTGTGGGCTCAACTTGCGAAAACTGACTGTCAAGCCGACTCAGCGCACAACAATATGTTTGACGCAGCAGCTTCAGAGTTCCTTTACTCGCAGTGTCAGAAACTGAATGTCACTCTGACAGTTGTGTCACGGTTCGCTGCCTACGCTGCAAAAATGCCTCGATCAGTCTACGATGATATCGCTCTGACAGGGAGCAGTATTGGATGGAGGTTGCGCAACAGTCAACGGTCAAGTATTGATCAGCTGTGGAGGAGAGCATGCTCCAATGATCCTAATGTAAGACTTGGCTTGCCCCCAAGATGCGACAGGAAATGGTTTATTGATACATTTTGTGGAGGAGATGATGACGAAAGCCGATGCAGCGAGGATACAGCGTGGGATCTTGTGACTGGATTTATGCAATATGACACGCTTGCTTTGTTGGCGGCCATCCCAGGTGTTCGAGAACAGTATTTTGAACCCTTTGTCTTACCACCTTTAAAAGAGTGCAAGGAAAAAGTGGACAATAACGGTAATCGAGCACCTCAAATCGACCCTCACTTCGAATTGCAGGACAAAATTGAAGATGAGGACAAGAATGATCACGGTGACGAGGAAGTTACAGTCAAGACAAAGTCCACTGGGGGACACGCACAGAGAGCTTCAGAACATGCTCGTATGTCATTTTTGAAGTCGCGCCGAACATCTGATCCAGGGCCTGGTTTCATTCAACGTGCAATCGCACAAGCCAATGAAGACAACAGTAAAATCGAGTTTCTCAAATCACTTTCTCCACTGGAGTCGCAAGTCATACCTACAGCATTTGAAAGAGGCACCAGAAATCTTATTGGCGTCTCCGAAAAAGAACACAATCTCAAAGACCCTGCCCTTCTTATTGATCTTCTAAAGAGCGGATACCGAAGTGGAATCTTGTGTAATCACCACACGCAGCCACACCTCATCCTACATATGCAGTTGAGATGGGATAACCTTGCGGATACTCTCATGACATGTCTCATGCTTAGAAGTCTTTGGGACATGAGACTCGCGAGCGTTTTGGATGTCATCGTTACAATCAATCCGTCTGATTCGGCATCAGAACAACACTTTGATGAGGGAGTTCATAAACCTTTTACTTCGAACGACCCGACAGAATCGTTACGATCCATGTATAGCAACCCCGAAGATCAGTCTCCGTCTACTCTACGAGCTTTAGCTGAGACTATTCGTGACACATTCACCTTGATTGGACTATCTCATGTCAAATTTATCGTTGTCGCAGGGGCAAATATGGACGAGCACAAGCAAAAGTGTACTGAAGCCCTTTTAGATCTGTACGAATCCGCACCTCCCATTGGTGTATCACTTGTCCTCACTGCAACGTTCACCAGCGTCGTGACATTTGTCAAGGACTACCCAGAATTGTTTCGAAACAAAACAGTTCGTGTGGTGCATACAGGAGGTGCTTTAGTTTGGCCGGCACGATGGGGATGGGCCAGCGGATCATCTTCTGCAAATACGTGCGAGCACGATGCCACAGGCGATGAATCAGGCGGAGGATCTTCTCTCACCGAAGAAAAGATTTTGGTACCAGATCCCGCGGCTCAGAACCATAGGCTCGACTTATCTTCTGCTCGGCTGTTTTACAAACAAGCACAATCACTATCAGTTCCAATGGTTATTCTTTCACGTCATTTGGCGAAAGAGTGCTGTATCCCTCGACACTTCTTTGATGTTTTGGGCAGCCACGGAGGGGGAGTTGGGCAGAGGATATACCAGAGCGAAAGGAATTCGCTGCTTAATTTGTGGAAGTGTTCGTCTGCTCCTCTTGGATCTTCTGCTAGAGGTAATTTGCCAGATAGGTGAGCCCGCCTTCGTCCGTGTGCATTTTACTGTTATCTTGATTTACCTGGTTTCATTGAGTAAGTGCAAACACAACTACTTGGCAACTCCTTTAGATGTGATCGGGCCTGGTTTGCTCGGACGTTTTGTGCAGGAGCCGAAGCAAACAACGACGAAGACATCTGGAATGCGGTAGACTCTGTGAATCTTTACAGGTGAGGCTTGTGTCGAATACTCTGTCCTCGAAAGTCATGTCACCCCTTCATGACACATTTCTGTTGTTCTTGTTTAGCCCTATTGCTTTGTTGGCTGCCTTGCCAGGTTCTACGCTGAAGAACTACTTCAAAACAATGCCTTTTACGGTGAGATCAGCCACTCATCATGTCGTTGGACTCACAGAAGAAGTCCCTCCTCGAAATGTGATCAACCCTGGCGAATTGCGGTCCCTGGTGATACAATCTTTGCTCAGTGCAGCTCTAGCCAATGAGTCTGAATTCCAAAAAGGATTGCCACCGAAAGTGCCTATTCGCATGGAAACAGAGCATCGTCCTCGTTTTTACCGCGCACGTCAGAGCTTGGGCATGAGCGTGACGAGCACTATCACTACCGAGAGCCAAGCAATCGAAGATGACGACATGTGGACTTTCAGTGAGGCAGCCCGTCGTGAACTTTTTAGTCGTACATTCGTAAGAACAAGCAGGAATTTAGTCATGCCAAAAGAGAAAGTCCGTAAGTTCGTGTCAGCTTCTGATGAACTACAATCTATTGGCTTCATCCCACCTCACGATGAAGACATAAGTGAGGACACGAGCTGAGAATAAGCTTGGTATGTTTGCATGTATGCATTTGAGTTGCAGTGTAAAGTGACAATTGATAACTGAGATTTATAATCATAAGTTGTCAAGACAAACGAATGTGCATTCCAAGAAACGACACCCTAACCCTGCTCTGCCATAGCTAGAATTCTCCTTGCGCTTTCCAACCGATCGCTATCGGCGTTCCCCTTCTTAGTAGTCGTTTTCTCAGCGTTTTCTCGTATCCTGCCATCCACAGAGGCGAGTCCCTCGGTCCTGGCAGGAATGACAAGAATTTCTCTTTCTCCCTTCTCAAGCTTATTGGCAGTCAATTGCAACAATTGCATAGCGAGGCGGTTGCCTGTTTTCAATACTCCGCTACGCCTCTCCCATAATTTACCAACAATGATGGATGATATTTCGACTATTTCCGTGTTTGAGAGAGTAGAAACGTCGATTGGCGAACTCTCAGCGTCACTCAGCAGTCGAATCAAATTTCTTGTTGTTTCAACAGTTCGTTCGTCTAGTTCGCTTGGTCGTACTATGGGACTTGTTCGGAAGAGCCCGAGAGGGTCCACAAGCGTTCCCAGTAATGTTCGTCCCGACGGTAGCTTTCCACTTCGTTCTCGAAGTTGTGACCATACTGAGCGTGAGGATGCACTGATAATTTTAGCTAATTGCTCAATAAAGATTTGCTGCAAAGGAGTTTCTTCTTCTGTGGCGAGCAAGTCCAAGATTTGAGTAGCCACATTTTCTATAGCCTCCGCTCGAGAAGTGTTTTTACCTAGTAATTCGCCAGACGCGGATGTTGTGTAATCCCCAAACCCAGACACAAGCTGCTCCACTCGATCGTAGTCGATAATCCTGTCATCGTTATTCTTATTTGGTCCAAAAATAAAAGTAGAAAGGGCGCCTCCAGTTCTTTCAGACTTATCCGTCAAGAGGCGTTTAGAAACGTATGGCAAGCATTCTTTTATGATGGAGTAGTTGGGCTCGTTGCTGAGGCCAATACCTTCCAGCACCTGACGAAGTCACGTAACAGAAGGTTAAGAGAGGGGACAGAATACGAATGCAACAAGTCAAATCATGTCAAAAATACAGACCGAAAACGACTTGGCGATATACGCAAAATAAGGCGCTGAAAATGTAAAGAAGTGTCGAAGAAAAATCATAAGCCGATTGCACATGTGTCACGAGCACCGATGAAGGTTGAATTGAAACACCCGTAAGACACTTACGAATTTGAAAAAGGTTGCCCTTCTCTGCCGTCAGATCTTGCAAGTCGGCGATTACTCTTGAACCAGCAGGAGTTCCGAGACATGGTAAGCTAAAAGTGAAACAAGGACAAAAAATTAATTGCTTATTCAGCTTGAACTCACTTGTTCACATTAACAGCAGCAGCTCCACCACCCTTTGTCCAAGCCCCATAAATTTCAGCCAAAGTATCTACAACTCCAGAATCTTTAATGAGATCAGACTTATCCTCAGGAATGAACCCCAGCAACAACAAATCCTTCGGTATTTCCTCGTAATCAGCGCTTGTCAAATGTGCCACTGGAATCAAAAGTATTTAGTTGAGAAGAGCGTTGAGCGGCATAGAAAAAATGAGATCCAGCCTGCTTAAAGACTCACTATGCTCAATCAGAGTCAGCTGCATATCAGGTTCGAGTCGAGTTACCATTCCCCAATCCAAAATGCACAATCTTCCATCTGTGGTTCGAAGTAAATTCCCTATCACATTCATGTCATTGGTCAGCGATAAGTTAGAAAAATGCCACTGCAAACAAAAACAATCAAATATCGACGAGAAAAATCGCACCGGGATGAGGATCGCAATGGAGCACTCCCGTCTCCAACATCATGGTCAAATAGGTATTCATCGCAATACTACACAAAATGCTAACATCGCTTTTCGCACTCTTATCCAATCGTTCACCGACGACCCATTCCGTGGTCAATACCTTCCGGGTAGTTAATTCGTCCAAGACGGGAGGGCTAAATACCACTCCCGCAAGGGGCGTGGAGGCAATCCCTCCCATGAAGGATTTGGCATTGACTGCTTCTTCTATATAGTCGAGCTCGTCCACAAAGCCAACGCCCCATGTGTCAACGACTCCCACTAAATCCGTGTTGAAATTAAAGGTGCGTTTGAGAAAGGGCGCCACCTCACGAATGAGGTGCATGTCCAGTGCTATTTGATTCATAATGTTGGGTCGTTGGACTTTGACCGCCACTTCTCTCGTGGATCCATCGTCATTCCGGACGGTAGCGCGATAGACCTGTCCTAAACTCGCTGCAGCGATGGGTTCGGAAGGAAAATTGACGAAGATGGAATTAATGGGAGATCCTAATTCATTTTCAATGATTTGACGAGCTTCGGTGGTGGAGAAGGGTGGTACCTGATCTTGTAATGTTTTGAGTCCTCGGACGTAGGCAGGGCTTAGGAGGTCAGTTCGGATGGACAAGGATTGTCCGATCTATGGAAAGAGATTGAGAAGAACAAATGAGTTTTGTCGAACTTCACAACTCATGATGCAATCAACGACTGCGCCATGATATGGAGTAGGTTCCGACTGAGTTGGAAGTTCTCAACATAACGTCGACGGATGATATCAAACACAGCAAATTGGAGCCGGGAGAGCAATGAAACACTCTCTGCCTCTGTCTCTTCCAGCAACTCATGACACTCACCTTGATAAAACTAGGCCCCAACCTAGTCAAGAGCACACTCAACTCCTCCGCCCTCCTCTCCGCATTCACATCCAACTGACCCCTTACCCAATCCAAGGCCAATCCACTCAAAAACGCCCCACTGAGCAGCGTCACCTGCACACCTCTCATGACGACTTCGAACAGACGGGAGTCAAAGTATCTCCGCGCCGAGGCGGGATCGTACTTGTTCATCGGATACGGTGAGGAGGGCGGCGGTGAGGAACCGAGGGTGAGCAGATTGGAGATTATGGAATAGGTTGCAATGGCGGTGAGGAGGACGACGAGGGAGGGCGGGGCATTGATTTTGGTCAGGAAGGGAAGCGTGGAACTTATGGAGGAATAAATGGGGTGGAGGAACGTGTCGATGGATTCCAACGATGCGGCTGTTGGGACCCAATCGCTGGGAATGTCGGGGAGGTGGATCTTGTGGATGAGTGAGTCGAGAGCAAGGTCAGAGGGCAGCTTGGGAAAGTCCACGTTTATGTTGGGGAGGAGGGAAGACACGTCTGGCAAGGCGAAGTTCGCGTTGGTGTTCTCCGCCATCTTGTCCACGGACGGAGGAGTCGACGCGGCAGACGAAGCGGCCTTCGCGACAGCTCTGGAAGCCTTTCCGACGAAAGCATTGTCGTAGCTCAGTTGAGATAATTGGTCGGAGAGCGACGCGTGCAGACGAAAGGTTTTGGAAGGCGACATGAATTGCGTGGGGGCAAATGCAGAAGTCGACGTGTTGTGATTGCAGAGAAACAGGGCGATTGCCGCGGTTGATATTCGATAGATCATGGTAGCGTTTCTGCGGATGTAGTGAGAGACAAAGTGTTACTTCGGTGTTGTAACACGCTCAGATCAGAGTTTCGAGCTGTGGCAACGAGTTTCCAAGTAGATATTGTTGTGGCCCGTCGCCATCGTGATGTGGCAGGTTTGGAGTGCTGTCGTCCGTTTCGAGAGCGGTGACTCTACAATATTTATAGACGTTGATTTGTTACGGTGTGTTCTCGTTATGTTGGTGGGCTGACGTGGGCTGACTCACGGAGGGAATCCTGTTTTTCAATGACTGTCTCGGCACTGCGACAGTTGACTCCATGAATTTTTCTTATAACAATCATTGCCTTTTAAAGGTCATCTTTGCCTTCATCGACAGTTATATATATTCGGACCTTCTCGGTTTCGTAAAAGTGTATTGTACCCTTTATTGTACCACATTTACGGGTTCGAGAAAACGAGGTAATCAGAGAAGACTAGCCCAGAAGTGCACCTTGCTGAGTGGCTATAGTATCACGCATGTATCACGCTGTATCACGATGGCAGGGATCGACCGCGATCGCCGTCACAAGTTGTACGAGCGTTACGACGCCGATCTACCCTCTTCGTCATCGGAGAGACTAATAAACTCCGCGAATGGAGGCAGCAGTCGCAGAGAACGAAGAAACATAGAATCTCATTCATATCGATCGTCAAACTTCTCCTCGTCTAGAAGGCTTCGCAACAGTGCATCGTCTCGGGAAGACAATTTTGATGCCCACGCAGCAACCTATCGGTCTCCCGCACTTTACCATGTTGATGATGACGTGCCGTCGTCGTTACAACAATTGCAGCAGAGGAATCGACGTATGCTATACTTTGCGGCTTTATTGTTGTCGGCATTTACGTGGATGACATTAGTTCAAGAATCTTCGCATAGTTTGCAACATCATCATGCCGAGACGAAGGTCACTAGAATCGGAAATTCCTTCGTAAACTTTCCCCGGTCCTCGCAATCACAAACAAACAGCAATTCACAACGTGACAGTCAGAACGTCCTATCCAACTCCGATTCTGACACATCCACTTCATCCAAAAAACAATCCGCCAAACCAAAGGAAAACATCCCAGCCATCCTCGCCGAAGAACACCAAGCACGCAAACGATGGAATCCATGCAACACCAAATACGAACTCGAACGACACGACCACGAACCCCGCCACGGAGACATTTGCCGCATCAAGGGCGGTATAATGTCCTTCTACGAATGCCCGAATGGATGTCACGAAACGGGCGGGAATCCACCCTACTGTGCCCTAGATCAAACCAACTTGGGCGGTTCCTCGAAGCCCTGTCGGGCGAGGAACCCCCAGGCGGAGCCGGAATATCGCTGCGATGATGTGGGGGTTTGTGTTTTGGCGGTGGGGAGTCCCAGGGGACAGTTTAAGGGGGTGGGGCAGTATTATGATGATACTTGCGATGGGATGTGTGGAGATCGCAAGGATGCTGCGTTTGTGAACAAAGGAAAGCCGAAATGTACCAGTGATTTGGATTGTTCCTTGGCGGGGATATGTTTGCCGGAGACAAAGACTTGTTTATGCGACCCGTGGGCAGATGGGCCGGATTGCTCCTACCTTAAATTTCAGCGCGTGGATAAATCTCGTTTGGGGTACATCAACGAACGTCATTCGTCCTGGGGTGGGTCCATTGTTTATTCTCCCGCTGATGAAATGTATCACATGTATGTTTCCGAAATCATTTGTAAAATCGATCCAGATGTCAGAAAACGATGCGGCTTGGGAGGATGGGAGACTCATTCTCGTGTAGTTGTCGCCAAATCTGTCAATGTGGATGGTCCGTTTCAACGCAGCGGGTCGGATGAAGAAGAGGTAGTACTGCATCCAGAACATCACAATCCGAGTATACATGTGTCATCAACAGGAGACTGGCATTTATTCACAATCTCTGGATCTTCTGGTCCTATCGAGAGAATGTTTTCTAAAGACCAAGGCAAAACATGGAGCGAACCTATTACAATATCACCACGTCAAAATCCTGGACCCCTGTTGAGACCTGATGGATCGACTTTCCTTTACTATCGTGCAGACGGGGTGGATCTTCCGTCGCCCACATGTTCTGACGAAGCTATATCTTTACAAATCTGTCCCGTGGCTCAAACTTGCCATCCCCCCAATGACATTCCACTATTTGCTCACACTGGGGAAGATCCCTCTGTCTTTGTCGACCATCGAGGAAACTATCACATGCTATTTAATGCGTTGCCGTACAAATGTGTTCCTAAATTTCAGCAAGGAGGCCATGCTTGGTCGAAAGACGGTGTAAACTGGAGTGCTAACCCTCGCGTTGGAGCATTTGATACAACAATCCAATTTACTGATGGAACAAGGATCAAGTGTGAAAGGAGAGAGCGGCCACAAATGGTTGTAGGCGCTGATGGTAGACCTATTGCCTTGGTAACTGGAATGACTGGATGCCCGAAAGGTTTAATGTCGGAATTCAATGGTGAAGTAGCATTGAATAGTGGCGATGCAAGGTTCTACCGAGGTGGAGATGATTCTTTCACTTTGGTGCAACTTGTTGGCACCTGATAGTTAAGAAATCATTTTTCAACCCACAACTTTGATCGGTCTGATGGGCTGTTTAACATTGATAATAAATGATTTTAGAACACAAAGCAAAAGTACTTTTGAGCCCTTTTTGAGGTCATAGTAGGATTTCATGGTGTGTCGCAGGACATACACTTGAAAGCTTTTATCTCCTTTTTCACTCCTCGTGTGTGCATAACTGCTTAAGATGTCTAGGAATGCTAGTTGGGTATCTTGTGAGCCAAAATACAAAAAGTAGTTTTTTCTGTTGGACAAGGCAAACTTTTCAAGTAAAAGAATATTACACTACTTGCAGTGAAGAGTGCCATTCTATTGGGGCTTACTTTCTTACCGGCAATTTTCTGACTGGGTTATCTTTCATTCTACTTCAATTTCAAATGCAGTCAAGAGGGTCCTTTATCGATTGCTTCTTTATTCTGATTGCCGAGTTTTATCATGGTTGATTGATCGATCTGCTGAAAAAATAATTAATTGATTGATTGGTGATTGGTCAATTTATTGCTTGATTGCTTTCTACATGTGTTCTGTACATACAATGCTGGTGTGACTACGGGAGGGATTCAGAGGATGCGGCAAATACCAAAGGACTATCCCTGTTGCTCATGGCATTTGTTTGGTTTGTGGCTGAAGTAGTCAAAATTTGTGTACAACACGACCCAATGCAGAAGTCCCATTCTTTGATCAATAAATTTGTTTGATCTAGTTACCGACCATAACCATCTTTGTTTTTCCACTGCCATGAATTTATTTTTATGTTTGTTGGTGGTACGACTGATTGTTGGTAGTGATGTAAATGTTTCAATTCATAATCCACCAGCTATTGGGCCTCATCATCACATTCTCCCCAATCAATCTTTTGGCATTGATTCATTCCCCAAACATTGCCAGTTGCTTTATTCTTGTGTGTAGTGCTGATAGCACAAAATCAGGTAACAAGATGTTCTAATCATCACCACAATCAGATGGATGAAGGGATGCCATCAAGGATTAGGGTAATTGCACTGATCCTCTTGGTGTTTCAGTCACAGTGCCTGTATGCTTTTGTTTTGTGATAGATGGGAATGTGGTTGATTTGTAGATATGTTGGAGAAGGTGACACAGCTGCACGCTTCTGTTTCACACTTTCATGTGTTTCCTATATTAGCCCCTGTAGAATTTTGTCATATGTATCTTGATAAATATTCATCCACTTGAAAAACACTCTTTGGCCATTTCTTTGTCTAAACATTGGAGAAGGGAATGGTAATGAAGAATTTTGAGTTAATCAATTCTCTTTTAAAATTAATTGGAAATGTGGTCATTTGTTTTCAATTTGGTCACACATTAACGGAGTTCGGGTCATGAGGCAATGATTCATAGAAACCTAATACTTTTTTGAAAACTCCAAAATACTAAACAATAGTAATAATCTAGTAACTTTTTAGACATTTTCACTTATTGGCTGATCCCCCTGTTGTGAGCAGGAGAGGAAGATCCAACCCCGGTGATTGGCTCTTTTATTTTTGTTGACAATGTTGGGTGAGATGTGACCGAGAACCATCATCCAGAAAATATCCTACAATATCTGTTTGGAGAAAATGGTGTTTTGGTAAGAGATTTCTTTTCAGTTTGGGTAATAATATTACACCTTTTTAGTAGGGGTTGCAATGATAAGTACAAATCATTTCATGTTTGTGGCACATTTTTATTTGACTCCAGCTTCTTAGTAGCAATTATATGTTTTTGACCATTATAGCCAGCTCCTTCTTGAAACAATGTCAAAATTGAACGTCCCTCTAAATAATGTCACCATGTGTTTCTAAAATTGTGTCTTCCACACAAAGTTGTGTTTTTTGTGATTCAGTAACTTGAGGGCCACATTATAGAAAAGCTACCCTCTAAAAATAATTATTACCGGTCGTCAATATCATAGAACGATTCTATGATAAATTACCTTTATAATTCCAAGAAATATCATTATCAATAATGCTTCTCCACGATCGTACTCATAGGTCATACTGTGTGCGTAACATGAAATATCTTAAGATATTACCTTTGTTTATGATCACATCACTAGCTAAATTCCCAGAAAATTCATACCATCGACAAGGTGTAACAATCACCTAATTACATAGTACAACAAAAAGTTTCACTAAGACTGAAAATTTACTTGAAGCACTTCAAGCACACAACACAGTCAATTTTCACAAGACTGGAACAAGACTACTATTGGAACCATTACATCATTTACCCCATTACTAAAGCCTCCAGATGATGAGAAAATACTGTGAGCCCACCTCTTACCAAGAGTAAGAAGAAGATCACAACAAACAAAACTGAATAACACAATGATGAATGCCCCTACAAGCCCACCTCTCACATACATGAAAATGTCCAATTATGTGGGAACATCACCAAATATCTCCCCAAGTAGATCATTTGCACAACGTTTGACATTGAATCCGGCCATTAACTCTGCCTACTGATAGCAATCACAGAAGCAACTTTTCTCTTTTTCTCTGTCCCTTTGGCACACAGTAGCATCAATGATGTAATTGACAAAGAAAACATGGAGTATACAAAGAGATACTGTGAAATTATTCTAGATGAGTTTGTATCAATTATGTACTGTTAGTCAAGTTTTTGAGTATGCCCAAAAACACAGTTGCTCAATGTGAGAGTCTGGTGGCACTTATCATCTTTCATTTCAACATTTTCCTTACCCTTATTGCTAGCATTTTAGAAGGAAGTTTAGCAACTATGCCAATCAATATTTAAAAAGCTATTGTAATTGTTACCATCTGTAATGCTGACAAAGGATGGATCAATTTAAAAATGGAGTTAGTCATCTGAAATCTGCATGTGGTACAATCAACTGACTTACCCAGTTGTGAACATGAAGTAGATATTAGCAATCAAAGATGTAAGTGCAGCATAGTAAAATGAATATTGATTGCAGTGTGTAAGAATGTGTCAAGCCTCCAAGAACTAGTTGGCACCGATCTACCAGCTCTGTGCATTTTTGTACAAAGCAGACGGATGACAGGAAGATGTCTTGCTTAATAAGATTTCATGTGTTGTCCCAACTTTCAAGTAGCAACTTCAAAAGGAATAAAAGTTGTGATTCTTATTATGCTCATGTTTTGTAATATGTATTGCCATGCATATTGGAATGAATTTGGGAAATAATATGACATTTTTCAGATTCTAGTTATGTTACACATGTATGCACCGTATTTTACAAGTGTTTTGCAATCAAACTCGTATGTCACACATGATATGTGTACCATGTACCAATTTGAGGGTTCTCTGATAGCAACAGGAATTGTTGTTCAAATGGACCACTATGGCCATATCCAACCAAACTAGTGTTACAAACAATTATTAGTTAGGACTCCATACTAGAGTGTGTATTGGTTGGGAGGCCATGGGGGGGAGGTGACACGAGAAGGTAAAGCTCTAGAAAGGCACATTGATATAGTACTTATTTTTATGTACCTTAAAATGTATCATATGGGGGTTAATTTGTATGATACATAGCATTAAGAGGCCTAAACATTGAGCATAATGTGGCCAAAAAAATGGATTGTGATCGACCGAGACTGCTTGATGACTACACGTCACGGATTTTTTTAGATTCAGATAAATCATGGATTCTTTCGATGATGGCTACTTTTAGGTAAAAAAACATGAGGAGGAGAGGTATTTGACTAAAATATGACGAGACAACTGTTTAATAAAAATAATTACCTGGGAACATGTTTTTCAAAAAAGAAACATGTATATTAACTTCCTCATGCTTCAGTTCACTGAGTTAGCAGTCGCTTCATTTTATTAAACATTGATCATTTTTTGACAAACAAACTTTTACTATGTGTAATGATCACTGAAGCATTTATAAAATAGAAAGAGTAATCACTAATAATTTTCTGACATTCCTATTGTACTTAATCATACAAATGTACTACGATCACTCTCCTTGTACTGTGATTTCTTCTTGGACAATTGTGTATGACACAATCCAATGGGACAAGGCAATACAAGCCCTTGTTTTCCAGTTTGTGGGAAACAACATGACGAGAAGATGACGTCAGTACAAAGTTGGCTTGACATCTGGTATAAAACAAGAAGATGGCTTTCTCATTTTTTAATTTGCGGGACTGAAACGGCAAGAAAAATGACAGTTTGACAAATAAATAACAGTTTGACAAATAAATAACAGTTTAACAAATAAATAACAGTTTGACAAATAAATAACAGAATTTCACGTAAGAATAGTATCTGTTAGAAATAAATAACAGTTTGACAAATAAATATCAGTTTGACAGAATAATAACAGATTGACAGAATACTAACAGATTACCTGAAGTGTCTGTTTGTCAATACGTTGAACCACTCGAGATCAATTTTTTACATGACGGTACCGTATCTACTTATCTCAATCATGAGCTAAACACATCAACAAATTATTTCTGGCAAGCAGTCCGTGAATGAAGTCCGAATCAATGATATCAAGATTTTTTCAAAATCTTAGTTGTGTTGGAAACTGAGCCCCTTCTCCTCCTTCTCCTCCTTCTCCTCCTTCTCCTCCTTCTCCTCCTTCTCCTCCTTCTCCTCCTTCTCCTCCTTCTCCTCCTTCTCCTCCTTCTCCTCCTTCTCCTCCTTCTCCTCCTTCTCCTCCTTCTCCTCCTTCTCCTCCTCTCCTCCTTCTCCTCCTTCTCCTCCTTCTCCTCCTTCTCCTCCTTCTCCTCCTTCTCCTCCTTCTCCTCCTTCTCCTCCTTCTCCTCCTTCTCCTCCTTCTCCTCCTTCTCCTCCTTCTCCTCCTTCTCATTCAGTGAGACAGTATTTTCACTTTTTGCGAAAACAGGTACTGACCAACAAATTGATCAAAACTTACCTGTAAATAATTCATTTTTCGGTTGGACTTACATGGGTAGTCATGATATTTTAATATCTGTCTACCTTTAAAGTTATATCGTTTTGTATAACGTATGACATTATTTTCAAGAATGCTTCTGTAAACTTGAAGGGAACAATAGTCACAAATTATCATTTTAATCATACAACAATGGTTCTGTAAACTTGAAGGGAACGTTATTGTGTCACAAAAGAGTGTCTAACAAGAATGATTTCGCAAACTAAAAGGGTACATACTTTTAAAATGGGCGCGATCACGAGCGCAGCGCGCGCGGAGCGCACAAGGTGCTCGCGCCCATTTGCAACTACTATAGTACATATTAATTAAGCACAGAAAAGTGGCATACTACTACAAGCACTTTATTTCAAAAGTACGTCTTCCTCTGTCTCTACAAATCGTATTCTGTCTAGCTAGCTACAAAAAATCTTGCAGCGGCAGCTGGTAATATAGTGATACCGGTTCTGATTGCCTACCGTATAACCCTCATTATAAGAGCTAACGCATTATAAGAACATTTCGTCGATTCTCAGGACATTTGCGTTTAAACCTGTTAAAACACAAACTATTGCTCAAATTATTTCTCCGTTAGATTCCCCAAGTCCACAGCAATACACACATGTTTGTTGCTCCCCGTAACTCCGTCGGGAAGCAAAGTTACGGGGAATCATGTGAAAACACACATGGCACATCAATCACATCACTGGTGGGCTTACTGATTCTGTGGTTGGGAGTTTGGACTGTTCCAAGAATGGTCGGTGGGCACATCGGCGCACGATGCTATTGTATCGTAGTAGGAGGTAAAAAATAAAATAAAATAACAGATACTTTTCACACCTCCCGTGTTAAAAACACTAACACGCCTCGCATTATAGGAACATTTAAGGTATCATTTGGACATTTGCCCGTTCTTATAATGAGGGTTATACGGTAGGTATTTTTGCGGAATTTCCCCCCAAAAAAGAAATCCTAATCGGAACATGTTGTACGGTAACCTACTATACTGTATGTACAATCTGGCACCACTTAGTACAGCCATTGCCACGTCATTGATGAGCAAAAAAACATGGATCATCTATGTCACCCTTTAAACGCCCCATTACGAGCCCATTACGGCATTGTACTAGGGGGTGCAGAGCTCCCTCTCCTTCCCCCATTTTTATCTGAATCATGCTCAATAGTATCTTTTATTTTTACTCCTACTTTGGATACCCAAACTGTGCCAATTGCTGCCGAGCTTTTTTGACCTCTCGCCAGCTTCCGTTTTTGCTCCTCATCGCAACTAATTAATTGACATTGGGCAATAGAATTGGCCCCTTGTTCTGGGTTTCCCCCAACTTACATGAATGCATCACTCAAAAACGTGACGTGAGGGTGCTCGAAGGGTCATAATGGTCACCCTTACATGCCCAGATGTTGGCTTACGCATCACGTAAGCCTCTCATCTCCAAAAAACAAAGCACGCGAGATCGTGATTTCCCCCATCATCATCACCTCGACAGGAAATATCTCAGGAACGATCACAAGATAGAACACCGCACTTCAGCCACGTCTCCACCAGGTCCCTACGTCAACACCTGCAACCATGGAAGTGTGGCGGAAGCTTCAAACTCCGTCAATTTTTGGCCCGTCAACACAGAAACGGCGTAACTGTAAAATTGCGAACCCACCACCTGGGACGCAAATTCTGAAGCCGCAACATTGAATAGTGCTGCGAATCCTCCTCCCATCGTCCCGCAACAATACGAACGAGTTGTGGGCACTCTCGCAGCCCTAAAATGTAAGTTTTTAACATGCAATGCATGATTTATTGTCGTTTTATTCTCAAAAATTTTATTCTCAAAAATTCATTAATCTCTTTCCATCTTTCCATCCTTTTCAATGGTTTGGCATCCATTGCAGTTCCTCAGCTTCACTTTTGTCAAACCCCACAAGAATATATTGTTGCATCCATGAGTACCACCATGTTCGCGCCAACGAACTATAACAACGATTGAAGCAAGGAGACTCGCACGATCGCGCCAATTGATCAATGAAATCAATCATTGTTAGGTTCACGAGAGTGAACCAGTGCAACTATCCATGGCGATGAGGATCGCTGGAGAAATGACAACAATCAACTGGCTTGTGATTGTTGTTCGGTGTTGCCTTTGTGGTTAAGTGCTAGGATACTTGCACTTGCAATCCACAAAAGGGTTTGTCGAGTCTGGATGGACTCAACAATCAAACAGATTAGTTTTTGGCAATGATCGGATGATCACAAACAAAAATGAAAACAATAATCTTGATGGCAACGATGTGGCATCAAGACAATGTGTTCTTTGATGATTGATTTGACAATCAACATCAAAACAAAAGATCAAGGCAATCGTCTTGCTGATGATTGTTGTTGTGCATTTTTGGCTGTGATGAACAAGAGCTCAGCAAGGAAGAACACTCCACAATAATCAGAATTGGCTTCCAGACTTGGAATGCAAGTTGTTGTGTGCAAATGATATTTGCACTACACTTTTATGTACAATGTTTGATAGCTTTAGACATTGAGTAGAATAAATTAAAAATACATAATGTACATTGTTGAAGATTTGGATTGTACACATTTTTGACTGATAGTCAAAAGGAATAGCATGTAAACAAAAAATAAACATCCCTCTACCTTTTTAATCACTGCTCTTGACAATACCACTGGTAACCACCTGCGCAGCGGATGCTCACAAGTACATCTCTTAAGACATTTGCTGTCACAGAAAGTGCAGCAACCCTAAAAATGCTCAACCACCAAAGCCTTTGCTTCTATGCCAACATGATGTAGCAGGGGCAACAACATTACCAGCGTGACATTTTTCTGAATAAGAAAAAGGTCAACAAGCAACAACGCATCTGCAATGGATATTGCAAGCATAAGGAATGCAGGAGCATTGATCTATCTCTCTGCATATTTGTAACCAAATGATCTTTGGGAACAAAATATTCCTTGTTGCACCGTGTTTGATTGATGTCAAACAAACGTGCATAAACAAAAAAATGCATATTACTAATTTTTGACAGCTAGTAAAAAAAATATTGCTCGTTAACATGCAGCTGATTAGCTGACATGGCTGATGTTGTTTGGAAGCAAATAAATCACACAAATTCAAGTGCATGCAAGAGTGCAGCACTATCGGTTGGCCCTTGTTTTCTGCCCAAAGAGATTTTTTGCAGATACTCTATGTTTGATCAAGCATTGATTTATCTCTCTGCATATTTGTAACCAAATTATCTTTGGGAACAAAATATTCCTTGTTGCACCATGTTTGACTGATGTCAAACAAACGTGCATAAACAAAAAAATGCATATTACTAATTTTTGACAGCTGGTCAAAAAAATATTGCTCGTTGACATGCAAGTTTGATATTGATACAAAAACATGCTAGAATGCATCATTATGATTCTCTAATGTTTACTGATCAATTTGATATATTGTGGATCTATGTAGTGCATGTAATGATACCTAAACAAACTGGAGTAGTCCAGTCACTAGTCCAGTCACTAGCAACATGAACTTTTTCAACATGTTTCACGGAAAATGGGGACCTTCCGGTCAATTTTGTTTTTAGGTGCCTTAGTGAGAAATGATCAAGAGGCCAATCTCTACAAGGCTGACAAGTTTCATGGTTATTGGGAGAAAAAATATTTTGGGCTCTTCACCAGTGCAGCCCCTAATTGTACAGTACTGGACATTTACATAATCTTCTGGCCTTTTAGTCGTCTGGTAACTTGAGAGTTGAATGACACACAGATCTTCAAATAGCTAACTAGTAGGAAGAGATCAAAACAATACAACAATAGCTACAATCCCTCACCTCCTGACGTCATCTATGATATTGAGCATGGGTTAGTTTGCCATTATTATTTGAAGCAGCAGCAGAGCAGCACACCCTCCATATGGCTTTCTACCAAGATGACGTACGCCTATATAATATGTATATCAATAAAATTTTGATGTATCCTACAACTAATTCTACGAATTACCTCTGTGACATAAAGTAAACATGATGTAAAAAATACATCAATATGAATAATACATCGAATCTGTGTACCGTATCAAATCAATGATGATCGCGGTGTATCTGGATGTATGTAAAAATTATTTTAATTCTGATGTATATTTTACATCGCTACTTTCTACATACTGATAAAGTATAGTGCATCCTACATGCTGTAGGATTCGCCAAGTACCAGACCGTACGGTATGGTAATATTGGTGGGCAAACACTGCTCACAAGACAAACATACATGCCCCCAAACTTTAATGTGCCATAAACATCCTACTGCCATATACAAACAATCCCTCACAACAGGATTCTTGTGTTACATACCAATACAACACTTCAGTCAAAATGATCATGCTTCCCACTGCGCTAAAGGCTATTCTTTTGGTCTCCTCTGTTATTGATACTGTTGCTGCTGCCAATGGTACCAACACAACTGGTACTAATGTCCAAGCTGCTGTTGCTGCTGCTGTCGCCATTACGCTGCTGCTTCCACTGCATTTTCTGGTACAGCTGATGCAAGAGTGTCAGCTGAGGATGTTGAGAAAGGTTTTGTCTCTGAGGCTTCAAAGCGTACCTACCATGAGAAGCTTACACTCTTTGTGCAATAACTACTTGACAATAAGCCACAGTAAATTGTTGACAGCCATCACAAAGACTTGAAGCTAAACACAGGGCAGACAAATCTAATGCATCAAGGGGAAGATGGGGTAGCAATGTGCGCTCATACATGCTTGCTGCATTGAAAAGTATCCAACCTGCTCGAAACGGGAAAGCACACAATTCACCAATTAAAATTCATGGAGAGGGAGCTATCACATATGAAGTAGTGAAAGACTTCATGCGGACCAAGACCAACAAAGTTCTTGTAGACCGCCGCTTTGCAGAAAAATATTTGGCAGCTATTGGCAGCGACGAGGAAATCACAGAAGAAATGGTGAACAATGAGACAGGAAAGGTGTATGTTTCATTGTATCAGTCCTAGTCCACATTTTCTGCAATTCGCAGTTCAATTTCATTCCCGTATAAGTTGGCTGGAGAGGAGAGACCTGAGCAGTATGTTTCAAGTATGAATAAGTATATGGGTGGAATGAAAAGAACAACTCAGACAGCAAAGCAACATCTTGGCCTGAAAATTATGGGAGGAAAATCAGCCATGCCTTTAGAAGTCTACAAAAAAATTCCAAAGAAACTCTTCTTCAGTTCAGAAGAGGAAGATGTTTCTGTCACCTATTTGGTATTAGATTGGGGTCTCATGAAGCGAGCTGAAAATTGTGTTGGTGCAAAAACTAATCATATCTTATTCAAAGATGATGCATTAGTTTTTCAATTTGCAAAATCTAAAGGCAACCAAACTGGGGATGAATTTGGTCCATGGCATGTTTATGCAAATCCTGATGCACCATGGATTTGCCCGGTTCTTGCATTTGCGAGGTATTTATTTTGCTATCCTGATATCTTACGTGGTGGTGCACCATTATTCGAAGGATCAAATCAGTACAATCGATACTCAACACGATTTGCGTGCCTGTTGGTTGAAATGAAAGATGATTTGAATGGTTTTGATCCAACTGATTTTGGCAGTCATTCTACACGCAAAGGAGTTGCAACATGGCACTGTATCACCTCCGATTGTTGCCGTGTGCCTCAGAGTAGGATGATCATTCAGTGGGGTAAAAGATCAATACCTTTTCCATGAGAATGCAGGTGATCAATATGTGGGTCGATGTGCAAGTGGACTTGCAGCTGACACATGCAATTTTGCTATAAGCCGTGCGTACTTTGACTTTTCTGGATTGACTTCCGAAGAGGAAAGACTCGAAAGAAGAAGATTGATTGCAGCATGGCTACAGGAGAGGCTACCAGGAAATATTCCTAGTTCTAGTTTTGAATTGGCATGGAACTGTTTTGCTACAATATGTTACCACTACAATTATCTGAAGGCAAATCTGGACAAAAATTGTGTGCTCAGCAATTCACCAGTTTTCAAAGACATACCCTAAGGATTTCATCACTGTCGCCACCGTGGCCTATCCGTTATCCGTGGACAAAAACACAGTATTGTACAATACACAACATCGTTCACCTGTAAAATACCGGTATAAACCCCCAAAAGTGGTTTCACCATAGCAACTGCTGATTTTTTATGCCCTTTGATGTCTCAACGCAAGAACAAGATTAAACTAAAAAATTCAAATTGCCCCTTTCTTACTTCTTATCAAGTAAACCCTTACGGATTTTATTTACGGTATTATTTGAACGACAGAAGAGAATATGAAACGCACGAGCTTGCTCCCGTTGGCTCTCCCTCCTATATTATTGTAAGCGGTACAACCGTAACCCGATTTGGTAACCTCAAACAGCTCAAACCCAGCTCAAACCCACATATCGTCTCCTGACCTCGACGCTCGACACGACAATAGTTTGAACAGTCTCTGCCTCATCTGTGGTGGTGTAGAGACGGCGGCACTCTCTGAATGAAAAACAGAAATTGGATATCAGCAGAATTAACGGGATCAATCGATTGCCCGACTGATTTGGGACTCAGCTCAGGTTCATGCTGGAGAAATTCAATTCGTCGGTGTACCTGCTTTCCACTTTTTCCGTCTTTTTTGTTATGGTCGCGATTTCTGTCGCTTGAAGCAAAGTACAACGCTGCATAATGGGAAACTGTATGGCCAAGCGCTCCTCGTCGGCTATCCACTCCAGAAACCCCAAGAGAACAAAACGAAAACCCGCTGTCGACCATGAAGATGCACCCACCATCGGGTCATCTTCCATCGCGGATCAATATTCATCAACCATCTCTCCCCCTTGCTCTCCACTCAGAGACCACGAAATCGACATCACCAAGGAAGAGGGGGCAGTAAGCGCAGACTCCCCGCTCAACAACGGGAACGACTCGGAGTCGTGCAGCTCTGACAGCTCATTGGACACGATAGAGCAACAACGAGAAGAGGGACAGCAGAAGCTTCGGGAGCTTGTTATTATCGGCGCTTCCTCTGGAGATATTGATTGGAAATCTATAATATCGCTTGCAGAAGACTTGCACAAGAAGGAACAGAGATTAATGAATTCCTATAAGAGGTCGCATTATCGCGCCAGGAAAGGTGGTGCTTTGTCCTTTGGCGGTGGCGGCATGAACGAGTACACGCCTATCGGAAGGAGGAGCAACATTTCTAGGAAACAGGCATGTTTTGAAATGAGGAGCAACCATCGAGAGCATGCACGAAGGAAAAAGTTAGAGAGCGTGGGCTCGTTTTCAGTGAATTTGCTATTATATGGCACTGACGAATGCACAAATTATTGCGGGGATGGTTTAAGCAGCAAGATACAGAATTATGATTCAATCGATGATGGTGACAGCGTAGAAGCGACAAACCAAATGGAGATATACGAAGATGAAGAAAATGCATCATTATCATCACAGTCTGTTAAGTCAGGCTCTCTCCAGTCCAAGAGAATTGATCAAAATAGTCAATCCACGGCGCCGTCACCAATTGTGGAAGGCAGTTTTCTTGCAGCGACATCTATGTATACAACATCAAATTTTAACGAGAATGATGACGAAAGTAGTGAGAGTGGCAATTCTGAAGGTTCTTGCTCTACAATATCGTTTACTGGAATTGAGTTAGAAAGAATACAAAGCGGCTTGGACGATGATGATGGGTTGATTACTATTCACGAAGACGCTAGTGTACATATGTGGTAGGAATAAAGTTTAGTGAAAAAAAAATCTCACGAAGACTGGAAGACGTCGTCCATTTTCGATTGTGACTGCGCTTTACTGGTGTAACGTATCGAAACTGAGACAGCACTTAATATAATATAACTAGTTTCTGAAGCGTTCTTCATCTTGTTGCAAGGATGCTGCTCTCAGCTTAGTAGGACTTGTCAGAACAAAGCCAAGCTTGAGAGCATTATTTTACAATCTGCACTGATGAAGTACCTCTGGAAGATTACTTCAACAATCAAGTTGATAGTTAGTTTGGTACGCGAATTGAACGTGCGCTTGATGGCCGTCCAGCAGAAGATAATATGATACCCAAGAGACTCAGTGTAGACGGAACCTCACAGTGTGATTTCAAGATGAATCAGACTTGTTAACGACAAGGTTTACTTTGGTCTCTCTAGTCCACAAGTATAAGCGTCGACTTGTTGCTTACTTGGAAAAAAAAAGAGGTAGAAGTAGAAACGGTGTTCGCGCAAGGGCATCAATATCAGAACAATTGTCTAAGCTTGTTTGCTTAAGTAGTATGAGGTTTACTTTGCCGTGCTGTGCACAATGGTAAAGGTTAACTCTCGTTAATCTCTGCTTTCTTATAGGCTGGTGTCATGCTCAAACTCCTCGCCTCTGCCGCCCTCGCATGTCCCTCCAGCCCTTCCAATCTCGCCATTCTTACGCTATCCTCAACCATATCCTGGCTGTCCTCTTTGTTATCAATTCGCATCCAAGTCCGGATCCTCAAGAAATTGAACACACTCAACCCCCCAGTGTATCTTCCCGTCCCCCCTGTGGGCAAGGTGTGGTTGGGTCCTGCACCGTAATCTCCTAAAACCTCAGCAGCATGGGTTCCAATGAACAATCCTCCGTAGTTTGCACATCGTTCTCCGACCTCCTGCGAATTTTCAGTCTGAATTTCCAAATGTTCCGGAGCCAATCGATCGCTCATCGCAATGCACTCGTCCATGTCCTTGCACAAGACGGAAAAACTCTGCTTCAATGCCTCCATGGCTGTAGATCGATTCGGCTCTGGCAAACATCCCACCTGACTTTCCACCTCCTTATCCACTTTGTTTATGACCTCCTCGTCCATACTAACAAGGATAGCACGCGCCACGACATCATGTTCCGCCTGAGCGATCAAATCGGCTGCAACGATTTCAGCGTCCGCAGTACTGTCGGCAATTACGAGCACTTCGGACGGTCCAGCCAGCATATCGATACCGCAATGGCCGTTAACGATGGACTTTGCAGCGGTGACCCATTTGTTCCCCGGGCCAACAATGACATCACATGCCGGAACGGCGGGGATGGAACCTCCCTCGCCGTCATAGGCATCCACACCGTAGGCCATACATCCGATGGCTTGGGCGCCTCCGACGCAAAGAACGATGTCTGCTCCGGCGACGTGAGCGGCCGCAAGGGTAATGGGTGCAGGACGGGGGGAGGCGAGAACGACGTATGGACAGCCCGCGGCGCGGGCAGTGACAACCGTCATGAGGACGGATGATGGGAGAGGGTAGCGTCCTCCTGGGGCATAGCATCCGGCGGCTGTGAATAGTGTCGGAGAAAGCGAAAGGTTAGAGCTGTAATCTAGAAAAACAATATCATATCCGGCGAATTACGAAGACAGATTACAATCGACATCAACGAAGAAGACTATCAAATAAAATGTGACGATTGAAATCACAATGCAGCCAAGGATTTCCAAATCAGATTCATCAGAAATGAGCGAAACAAGCTATTGGCAGAAAAGCAATACATTTCTCTCTCGTTGAGCTGTAGCAAGTTGAAGTCGATGGGTGAAATCAACGATGGCGACAGATAGCATACACACAAAAACACTCTGCACGGAACGAGTCCACGGCATCCCAAGAAAGCAGACTCATAAACCCTCGCATAACTCACCTCGGCAAGGACTAACAGTATGCCCCGCCTTACCCCCCGGAATGTCCACTTCCACATCCGTCACGCTCCGCCTCTGCGCCTCCGCAAACGCCTTAACCCTCCCATGAATCCTCAGCAACGTCCCCCTCTCCTCCGCGGACAACGAATCAAAGGCCTCTTGACACTGCTGGCGCGAGACCACGTACGGCGTGGTGGCAGTGGGGATATCGCCTAGACGATGGGCCACTTCGAGGAGCTTGGACGGCGAGACGGTGGAGCGAGAGGAGAGGAGTTCGTCGAGGATGGCGCGGGATTGGGAGAGGGCGGTGGGATCGACGGGATCTTTGATTTCGAGTTGGATTTCCGATGGGGTGCGACGGGTTAGCATGGTGAAGGATTGGGCGGGGAGTATTGGGAGGAGGAGGGTTGTTGCGAGGAGCGAGGGACACGACAGAAGTTGCATAAGACGTGGACGGATGTGTCATGTGCGACTATTCTGCGACTATTGTATTGTACCGCGTAAAGGAAGGGGGTCCGGATTGTTAGTCCCGGTTGATGAGTGCCCACAAAGGAGACAAATGTGAATCGCTAAATTTCCGGTAAATAAATTATATGGGAATTTGAAGAATCGCCAAGAAATCAGTGTGTAGAAAGGTTGTGCGTGTGAAATACAAGGAGTATGTCTATACCGTAGGCAATTGCGCGAGGTACAATAATATAAGTTAGCACTCTGTGACGCGCGAATTCCCTTGCTTTCCATGTAACCTGATGATAGGGCAGCCATCGAGCAGAATAATATTACCATCAATGTGTTCCACGTGGAAGGACGCAGCTACTTTACGTAGTATTGTATGGTACCGTACCATAGCATTAAGGTCGCGAGGTCCCTTATTTTAGCTAGTAATTTTTCTAGTAACAATTTTTTGGCGGGAAGCGCACCACCTGCCACGTCGCACGCCCGAAATCCAATTTACCATGGATCGCCCGCGAGGATTGGCACCTCTCGCTCGCACGCAATTGCAACACAGACACTGCCAAAGCCACTCGTTTGCTATATCCCACCAACTCACAACTCACCCACGGTGAATCTACATGGAAATCCGTGTCACAAGAGGCCCCCAAAACCTCCAGCACCACCCCTCAACACAAGCCAACATTTGCAACAAAAGTTGCATCTCATTGCACCATCTCGGCTGAAATAAGCCATTCCTACCCTCTTCCAAAACCCCCACCACACAGCCTACTCCAATACAACTAATAGGAGGGCTGGGCATCAAAATAGTGCCACAAGAGCCGTCCTTTCATTGTGTCTTCGCCCATTTATGAGCAATGTCTGAGTCGAGCCAACAACACAGGGATGCCAGCAACGAGCGGCCACGGAAGAAAAAACCACCCTTCTTCTTGGATTTCTTCTGATATTCCAGCTCACATGCTGTGATGGATAATCCAAGTTGTTCCGATATGTTGTCATGTGTTTTTGTTGCATTCGCATCTCCAGTTCTAGAAAACTTAAGTTTGTTAACAATTTCCCAACCATCTGCAAGATCCATATTCAACCGTTTGCCTTCAGTGAACTTTATATTACCACCCCAGAAGTTCTCAGAGAGGTTCGAACATCCACCCTGAGCGTACTTATCAATTGTAGCTTCATTTAACTCACACTTGATAAAAGCTGTTAGTGTTGCTAGACCTTCTGCGTCACAACCCATATGTTTGCCTTCTGTTGCACGCAAAGACATCTGTGTTGCCTTTTCAGCAACAGCTTGATCACTCCAGTCAGGGTGCTCATCTCTTACATGTAAGAATGAGCACCACTTCTTGTTGACGCATTGATCATGAATGCCATTGTGATGTCTTGGAATGGCATGCAATTGATGAAGGCATTCTTTTCTTGCCACCGCATCACCGACATTTGGGACATAATCTTTAATGACAGCGTTGATGTCATGGTTGAAACATCTGATTCTGTGGTTTGTCAGTGCAGTTTTGAATGTCTTGTCTGCATTCTTCAAGTTATGTAGCTTGTTGTTGATGTTTTTGATGAAGTGATTTGTATCTGGATTATGTTCTGCCAGACTATCAGCAGCGGCACCAATAATAGTATTCTGTTCCACCACGAAACTCTTTGGTGATTTTGTATCGTTGTCTGAGTTAATTATAGTTGCAAAGATTGCTTTATCATCACCAACATATTTGCCATTTTCATCTAAAAGAAGATCACGTGCAGCAATGATAGCTTGGGTTTCCTCTGCCGATGCGGGATGTAGGTTGCTGTTCCTGTAACACACTCCTTGGTGTTCCATTGAAAAAGTCATTATCTGAGCAGCGCTGTTTGTTTCACTGCAATCTCTGATACAGTTGTAGAGTGCAAGTGTGCATTTAACACAGTTTGTCTATGGAGATGCAGTGTAGAAAGGTTAGCATTGATTGTCACGTTGCAAAGAAATATGTAAGGGTGTACTAACCTGTGATACAACTAATGCTAGTGGTTTCCCTGTTTTTATACTGTTAACAATGAAGGCAGACTGTTTTCCTCTGTGCCTATGATTGTAGACAAGAGTGCATCCTGGACCATCCATGCTGATGTCACCACAACTTGTAAGGTGACATACACCATCTTTCTCCCACTCCAGGTCTCCTTCGTAATTGCGAGATGTGCTATGTACACATACTTTACCTGTGTACCTCATTACTTACACAGCGGTACAGACTTAGAACTTTACCTGTCTACCTGATTACTATACGGTATGGCTAGCATACAACAGTCATAATTTAGTAATCACCTGATTATCAATATTTACGTGTTTGCTATGCTCAGCAGTGATTACTAAATTTTTTGCACTGAGCAACACCTGCAAAACATCCATGACAACAACAACCAAAATCAGCCACCACCATGTCCTCGCCCACCGCGAACGAAGCCACCGTCTATGAGGCCATACGAGCCATCATAGCACCACTGCCTCTCGACAAGATCGTGGGCCAACCAACGACCTCCACCGTAAACCATCTCCGGCAACAAATCGCGAAAATCGCGGCAGCCGTCAAAACTACGAGCTGGGGTGGACGTCATGGTCATCTCGCACTCGTGCTCACCGACGCCGAGTATCGCACGGTCACGGGCAACCCGGACATCACCGTCGACCGTCTCCCAACGCCGCCGATCGTCGCGGCAGGTCTCACGAACACTACCACGCTCACGAATCGAGCATCGATCACGGGCCTGCACAACCTCGCTTGCCAAGAGTTTTGGAAGCAAGAGGCCGTCGATGCGCTCATCGTCGACAAACTCGTGCGTGAGGCCGTCGATCCCACGTACGTCGAGGAGCTCGAAGACGACTACGTGGGCTACAGCGGCCAAACGATCAAGACGATCGTCCAGCATCTCCGCACCGAATGGTGCATCGTCACGACCCTCGAGAAAAAACAAGCAGCCCAAGCCTTCCACGTCCAATGGGACTTCACGAGCCATATCACGAAGTTTGCCCGTGAACTCGACAAGCAGCAAAAGCTCTGTCGGGACATCGGTGTCCCGGCCGCAGAGGCCACGAAGATCCAACATTACGTCGAGAGCATGTACGCCTCCGACATGTTCGACGACAAGGAAATGCAGGCTTGGGAAATCAAGCCTTCTGCCGACAAAACCTGGGACACGGCTAAGGCACACCGTTGCCATCTACAAGAGCAAGGAAAAGTTTAACCCGGCGTGAAGCACGGTCGGGAGGGTTCGAGCGCCAGCAGCTTTTTTGACAGTGGCAGCCGCCCATCCAACAATCCACCACATGTTCCGTCCAGTATCACCTCCGCCTTGTCGCCTGCAGACCACCACTCACTCCTCGAGTACACCAACAGCTTAGAGGGGCTTTGGAGTCTGCCACCGAACACGCCGCCGCCATCACTCTGGACAACACCACGCTCCTCCACAAACTTGAAGCCCAACAGAAAGCTATCCTAGACCAACAAGCTAAGTTCTTGACTCTCCTTTCACCTCCCACTGCACCTCGCCAGCAACGCAACAGATCCAATGGCACTCCACCCGCCGAAGGCAGACGCCCCAACGCTTCTGCAACTCATGCAAGAAGGGCGGCGTCTACCACGAGGATGACGATTGTTTTGCCCTTGACAAAAACAAGGACAAACGCCCCTCTTGGTACAAAACCAAGAAATAGGATCCAGTGGAGACCGTTAGTTATTTTAATTCACTAAACCCATGTTCACTAAACTATTGGTCTCCACTTGCCTGCCCTGAAACAAAAGTTCGTTTCAATCTCCCGCCGCACCACCGTGACAACAACAGCACAGCCTGGCGACACCACATGTCCCGCAGCAGCTCCACCTTGTATCGTCCCACTACCAAATACAAGCGGCGACGCCACCCCACACCCATGACCAAACAGCAAGTCAAGCAGGGCATTTCAGGCGGCACAATACCCTCCGCCATCAGCGACACCGGTGCCACTCGACAGCAGGAGCACTTCATGATCCATTCCACTCCACTACAAAACCTTCCACCAAGGTTTTCCTCCTGCCCACAGGTGGCACTGCACAGGCTACACATATCTCCCAACTCATGCTCAATGTCCGTGCCCCTGCTAACCAAGTTGACATTGTTCCCAATCTCACACAGACTCTACTCAGCGGCAGCAAGTTTGCCGACGCTGGGTACACTGCCGTGTACGACAAGGATGAAGTCAACTTCTACGACTCCAACAAAATCCACGTCAACGCCACCTCCATCCTCCAGGGTTACAGATGCCCACACACCGGGCTTTGGCGAGTACCCTTACGCCAAATCACATGCAACATCAACAACGATACCCTCATCTTGGACTCTCCCTGTGGTACGAAATCACTCAACACTAAGTACGTCGTGCCATCCACAGAAGAAATCCGCGCCCTCATTGCATCATCTAGTGCGCGGGAGCAGCACTCCATCCTCAATGTCTACGAGCTCCCCAGTATCCAACAAACTATTCGGTACCTCCATGCCGCAGCAGGGTTTCCCGCCAAAACAACATGGATGGCAGCGATTCGGCATGGTAACTACAACACTTGGCCCCTCGTAACCGTTGCCAACGTACACAAGCATTTTCCCCAGTCAGAAGAAACACAACAGGGGCACATGCGTAGCCAACGCCAGGGCGTGCGCTCCACCAAGACAACTCGGCATGCTCCACCGACCATACCTGCTCACACTGCCCCCTCTCTCCCTCACCATAACATATTTGTCAAGACCTACGACACCGGGACACAGTCTACTCCGATCAAACAGGTCGGTTTCCCCATGTGTCTTCCAGAGGCTACAGGTACCAGATGATCCTGTACCACACCGACAGCAACTCTATTTGGGTTGAGCCAACAAAGAACAGGACAGAGGGTGAACTCATCCTAGCACGCACCAGAGCTCTCTCCGTATGCGAGCATGTGGACTCTCACCAAAGCGCCAAGTCCTCGACAATGAAGCATCCGCAGCATACAAGCAAGCCATCCTAGATTCAGGCATGACATACCAACTTGTCCCACCTGATGACCACCGCCGCAATGTCGCCGAAAAAGCCATACAAACGTGGAAAGATCGCCGTTGCTGTCATTAGCGGCACAGCCGACAAATTTCCACTCCACCTGTGGTGCCAACTCATCCCACACATGGAGCGTCAACTCAACCTCCTACGTCAGTCCAATGCAAACCCCAAAATCTCCGCCTATGCGCACCTCTATGGGCCACATGATTACAACGCCGCACCCTTCGTTCCGCTTGGCATGGAGGCCCTCGTTCATGATAAGCCCCATCGACGCAAGACCTCGCCCAACACTGCTCAAGAGGTTGGATCATCGGCACATCAACCGAGCACTACCGGTGCTGGAAGATATGGTCTCCCACCACCCGTAGCACGCGCATTGCCGCCACTGTGTTCTTCAAACACAAGTACCTCACCAATCCATCCGTGACCCCAACTGATGCCCTCATCGCCGCCGCAGCCAATCTTGCTCACATCATTAAGCACAATGCCAAGGCCCAGCACGTTGGGACAAAAAACCTACTAGACCTCCAACGCCTCCAACAACTTTTCAGTGACGCCGCACAGCAACCGCCGGCACCAGCAACTGCAAGGCGCACCCGCCGTTATTCACGCCCCACCTCCAAGGGTGCAAACACAACCGCCTATCCCCACGGCCTGGCCGCGGCCCTCCACCAGCCACGTTATCTCTGATGATGAGGACAGTGACGACGAAACAGCGCCACCTCCAAGGGTGCCAACACGCCGCCCGTCCCCAGCCCACCTTACCAGCAGCCCGCCACTACACCACCAGCCCTCAACACTCGTAGCGGACCCGTTCCATCACTCACGAAACCATGCTACACTTCTTGGCCACACATCACATCGGGATAACAGCCGCCAAGGCCACACAGCGGCGTTACCCACCCGACATGCTTCATGCAGTCCTCAATGATGAAAGCGGGTGAGTTAATGGAGTACCGCCACCTCATCGCTAACCCCAAATACCGTGACACCTGGCAGAATGCATATGGGAAAGAGCTTGGCCGACTTGCGCAAGGTTTGCCCGGCATCGTGAAAGGCACGGACACCATTGCTTTCATCCAGCGATCACCACGTTCCACAAGACCGATGGAAGGATGTAACTTATGGGCGTATTGTGGCTAACTTTCGCCCAGAGAAGGAAGACCCGTATCGCATTCGCCTCACAGTTGGTGGAAATCGCATCAACTACCCAGGTGACTGCGGCACGCCCACAGCCGACATGATCACCGTCAAAATACTCCTCAACAGCGTCATCTCTACATTAAACGCCAAAGTTTATGACCATCGATATTAAAGATTTTTATCTTAACACCCCAATGGCACGTCCAGAATACATGCGACTCAAACTATCCGACATACCAGCCGCCATCATTGATCTCTACAAATTACGAGACATTGCACAGGATGGATATGTCTTTGTGCGCATTCAAAAGGTATGTATGGACTCCCACAGGCCGGCATCATTGCACAGCAACTCCTCGAACAACGCCTCCAGGCCAACGGCTACCACCAAAGCAAACTCAACCCGGTTTCTGGACACACGATTGGCGACCCATCTGCTTTGCCCTCTGTGTTGATGACTTCGGAGTGAAATATGTGGGCAAAGTACACGCCGAGCATCTTATCAACACTCTCACGGGCCACTACGACATCTCCACTGATTGGGACGGACGGCGCTACATAGGTCTCACCCTGCAGTGGGACTACCGCAACCGTACCGTCCGCCTCTCCATGCCAGGCTACTGCGAAAAAGCCGGACAACGTTTCCGTCACTCTCTGCCTAACAAACCACAACACCAACCTTATCCCAGCGCTCCACGCACCTACGGCAGCAGACAACAACTATGTGCCACTGCTGACACTTCACCAGCACTGGGAAAGCAACAAAAGACCTTCGACAAGAAGTCATTGGAGTTTTCCTTTATTATGCTCGGGCAGTTGACTGCACCATGCTTACGGCCCTCGGCTCTCTTGCAACACAACAGGCCAAACCTACCACAACCACCCTAGACCGGGTCTACCAATTTTTGGATTATGCCTTATCACACCCCAACGCCGGCGTCACATATCGAGCAAGTGACATGATTTTAGCCGCCCACAGTGACGCCTCTTATCTCTCCGAATCACACGCGCGTAGCCGCGCCGGGGGGCATTTCTTCCTTTCCGAAAATGATCATTACCCCACCAACAATGGGGCCGTCCTCACCATTTCGCAAATCATCAAAGTCGTTATGTCTTCCGCTGCTGAGGCCGAACTCGGTGCGCTATATATCAATGCCCGTGAAGTCATTCCCTTGCGACACCTCCTTCTCGAAATGGGCCACCCACAACCACCCACACCCATTCAAACCGACAACTCTACCGCCCTTGGCGTTGTAACCAACACCATCCAACCCAAGCGCACCAAAGCCATGGACATGCGTTTCCACTGGTTGCGTTGTCGTATCAACCAGAAACATTTCCGGCCATACTGGCGCGCAGGGGCCACCAACTTAGCTGACTATGTCACCAAGCATCACCCTGCTATTCATCACCAAGCAGTCCGGCCCCTCTTCTTAACAACTGACCAACCAACACTACCAAATTCGAAACTAACAGCACCCTGCATTCCACGCCACACATTACTGCATCGCCCCATCAGCAGACCAGCTGCTAGTGCCGCATAAACCAACACAGATACGATCTACACCATACCGCTGCAAGGGTGTGCTATGTACACATACTTTACCTGTGTACCTCATTACTTACACAGCGGTACAGACTTAGAACTTTACCTGTCTACCTGATTACTATACGGTATGGCTAGCATACAACAGTCATAATTTAGTAATCACCTGATTATCAATATTTACGTGTTTGCTATGCTCAGCAAGATGCTCTTGTAGCCTTCACATGTTCAATTCTATTTTCTATCTTTCGCTCTTCATATATGCGCTTTATTGTATTGCCTACTTTTGTCTTTTGCCTTTGCATGTTGCGTGCAGATGCAATCTTTACTCCTAGATGGCCCTCAAAGAACTCTTTCATCTTTTGAGTATTGATACCAACTAGAGCTCCACCAGCTAGGATTCGTAGATTTAATTCTGGCTGCTTCCTAGAATATTTGGCTCCAAGTGCAACTTGTGATGTCTTAACTTTGTTACAGTTACTCAATGTTAAAGTCTCTGCACAACACGTCGCTCCTTGTGTATTGTCCCGCTTGACCATAACCAATTGATGTCGGCACTTTGCTGAATGGGCAGTAGACAGTCGTATGAAGTCTTCAATATTTGAAATTGCCATGATGCAGTTGCCATCAGTACTCTCAATAACAGATCCATGCCGTTTTACCTGTGGTTTAGGCAGCGATTTGTTTGGATCTGCAACAAAGAAGGAACAATGGGTGAGTTTGATTCAGAAAAGAAATACATCACACAAGGATACTTACCAAAGATTAAATCAACTTCTCTGTGCATTTGTTCACGCTTGACCTTCCGCTTTTCCAACTCTTTCTTCCATTCATCTAACTCCTTTTGTTCCAACTTTTCCAGGGCCAAATTCATATTAATGAAATGAATATTATCCGTCTGTATGAAGTAGTCATGGCTTGGATTGATGTTTAAATTTCTTTCAATCTTAGCCTTGTGGCAGAATCATTGAGCATATGGTCCTGTGTGGTCGGCGTCGTCAATATCGAAAGTGGCTGATCTGTAGTAGTTGATCTTAGCATACTCCTTCTTCACCAGGCCCCTTTCTGCTCGATTATGATGGCAGAGTGCTGCTTCCACCATCTGCAAACTTAAAGATGAGTGCACACCTGAAAAACGCAGGCGTGCATGAATTTCCTCAGCATTGACCCAGATCTTGAGGACATCAATGGGAAGGGAGTTGTTTAGAGGGATGACATGTTTAATCACTGCTGTGGTGATGCAATGAACACTTGCTTGTTGGTTCAACTCAGGTATTGCTCATAAATGGGTGAAGACACAATGAAAGGGCGGCTCTTGTGGCACTATTTTGATGCCCAGCCCTCCTATTAGTTGTATTGGAGTGGGCCGTGTGGTGGGGGTTTTGGAAGAGGGTAGGAATGGCTTATTTCAGCCGAGATGGTGCAATGAGATGCAACTTTTGTTGCAAATGTTGGCTTGTGTTGAGGGGCGGTGCCGGAGGTTTTGGGGGCCTCTTGTGACACGGATTTCCATGTAGATTCACCGTGGGTGAGTTGCGAGTTGGTGGGTATTAGCAAACGAGTGACTTTGGCAGTGTCTGTGTTGCAATTGCGTGCAAGCAAGAGGTGCCAATCCTCGCAAGCAATCCATGGTAACTTGGATTTTGGGCGTGCGACATGGCAGGTGGTGCGCTTCCCGCCAAGAAATTGTTACTAGAAAAATTACTAGCTAAAATAAGGGACCTCGCGACCTTAACTTTGCACTTATACATGAAGCATCTGGAAGAATGGCAAAAGCACGTTTTTAGAACCAGAGTAAGCATTGATCGCTGAAACTCAGATCAAACTTGCTTGCCAGCTATTAATCTACCTAGATCTAAATGGGGCTGTATTAGGGCTCAATTATCTGCACGTTTTATTGGTTTTGCACATCCCCCCCCTGACAACGACTCTTAACGACACTTCCCATAAATGATTTTAAGTTTTCACACATTTCCCTGGTCTGATGTGTTTTGAAAAATCTGGGAGGCACCTCTGTGGCTCCCTGATTTCTGTGAGTTGGACAGAATTGTCACCCCAAATTTGGGGAGCAGAGCTCCTTTTTACTGTCACCACACTTCTGACAGTCTGTTAGACACAGGGGTACGAACGGACGACGGCAAGACAGTGACATGGAAGAAGAATTTACCTACACGTGGAAGTTGAGGAGATGATGTGTCGAAGTCACCACAGTGGTGGAGAGAGAGAGAGAGAGAGGATAAAATGAGAGCAAGAGACAAGAAACAGTTGAAGTCCTATATTGACAGTGAATAAGAGCAGAACCGCTCATATTATTTTAATTCTCTGCATTTATAGTGGATTAAGCTGCTGTCATCCTATTTGTTTTGTCTGAGTGTGACGATGGATTGGGATGTACTCTCAACATAATTGAAATAATATTAGGTTGGCTTTCCACAAGAACAAAAACGACTTTCTAGTTGGATGCCTGGGCCATGGGCAATGATATCAAGAACAAGCTGGAAGGGAAGAAAAGGTGGAAATCTGGTGGACAAAAACCACCAAGAAAGCAAGTTGCTACCTCTTTTAAGGCACCCACACCTGGCCTAGAGAATGTCATCTGTAAAATGGTACATTTCAAGGATGCTGCGGATTTCAAAGAACACAAAAAAGCATTGGCACGATACTGCGTGGTGAATTTCAAGGATGGAGGAGTGCTCGTCCCAAAGGCCATCAATGACATGGAATCGCCGGTGATCAATCTGCCAGCAGATCCTCCGGACACTGCAGCGGCAATTGACAAGAAGCAGAGGGCATGGGAAGTTGGGAGCACAAGGGCATTCCAACTTGTCATGCAGTATTGCCACCCCAATGTGGAACAAAGGATCAAGAGTTACGAGGCATGGGAAGTGACCAATGCTGCTCAGAATCCCATCAAACTTATGAAACTAATAAGAAGCACAGTACACAAGCACGATGAAGTCAAACAGGGAGTTATGGCTTTTGTGGAGCAAGACATATGCCTCTACACGTTGAGGCAAGATGTGAATATGACTCCACGGGACTTCATCAAACTGGTAAAAGCACAAGCTGACATGATAAATGTGCACAGAGGCAGAGCAGGATACCATCACAGTTTATACAAGCAACACATAAAAATATGGATGGAGCAAAAGGGCGAAATGGGGGACCCGATGCAAGAAACGAAAGACCAAGCTCTGGAGACTAAAAATGGTACATTTCGAGGATGCTGCGGATTTCAAAGAACACAAAAAAGCATTGGCACGATACTGCGTGGTGAATTTCAAGGATGGAGGAGTGCTCGTCCCAAAGGCCATCAATGACATGGAATCACCGGTGATCAATCTGCCAGCAGATCCTCCGGACACTGCAGCGGCAATTGACAAGAAGCAGAGGGCATGGGAAGTTGGGAGCACAAGAGCATTCCAACTTGTCATGCAGGATTGCCACCCCAATGTGGAACAAAGGATCAAGAGTTACGAGGCATGGGAAGTGACCAATGCTGCTCAGAATCCCGTCAAACTTATGAAACTAATAAGAAGCACAGTACACAAGCACGATGAAGTCAAACAGGGAGTTATATGGCTTTTGTGGAGCAAGACATATGCCTCTACACGTTGAGGCAAGATGTGAATATGACTCCACGGGACTTCATCAAACTGGTAAAAGCACAAGCTGACATGATAAATGTGCACAGAGGCAGAGCAGGATACCATCACAGTTTATACAAGCAACACATAAAAATATGGATGGAGCAAAAGGGCGAAATGGGGGACCCGATGCAAGAAACGAAAGACCAAGCTCTGGAGACTAGCTGTGAGGAGTATCTCGCATGTTTCATGATAGGAGCGGCGAACAAGGAGAAGTACAAGAAATTGAAGGATGAACTTGACAATGACTTCCTGAAAGGAAAGGATGCGTACCCCAACAAGATGGAAGAAGCCTTGAGACTACTCCAAAACCACAAAGGTGGAAGACAAAGGGAGCAGAGAGTCGCATCAACGAGCGAGCGCACTGGTGTAGCTTTTGCCCAGCAGGGATCCCGATCAAGTGGAACCAGAGAGCCTCGAGATGTCTTGTGGGACAAATGTTTCAATTGTGGAGCCTTGGGTCACACGCACGGTGGATTGTCAAGTCATAGCAATGAGCAGAGGTCATCATTGGGCGTGAACAACCTGGTACTAGGTGATGACGGATTATCAATGGATTCCAATGACAAGGGTCTACTAGAGGGAGTTGGTTTTCGTGAGGTGGAAAAGAGAACGACGTGTGATCAAAACAAAATATACCTCGACAGTTGCACAACCAACCATATGCTTTTTGCCGGAGAATACGCAAACAACATTCACAAAGTGGCAGTGGGCCTCAGGCAGAACTGCAATGCGGGTTTCAGTGTCATGAACAAGATGGATTACTGGTGGAAGTTCAAGCTCTGGTACAGTCCCAATGGGATAGTAAATCTGCTATCGGTGCCAAAGTTGGAACATGATGGGTACAAGGTAGACCTATCCATGGACAAAGGATGCAAGGTACATGCTCCTGATGGAACTATGCTACATTTCAAAAGGGATACGGGACTATGTCATGGGATGCCATATTTGGATATGGACAACCCTCATTTCACAAAGGATAATACGGGTGATGACCAGGAGCAATTGCATGTTTTTATTCAGATGATACACAACAACTATGAAGGATTCACATGTAGGGAAGTTGACAGAGCTATCCTAGCTTGCAAAGCCCAAGGGATGATGGGAAGGTTGTCGGATGATACAATTGCCGCTATGGTGAGTACAATGCCAAATTGTATTATTACAAGACAAGACATCATAAATGCCCATGCTATCTTTGGACCCAGCAGAAAAGGGCTGAGAGGAAAAAAGTGAGAAAGAAACCGGGTAGGATTAAGCCTGAATTTGTGCCAATTCCAAAGGACTATTATGACCTGCATAATTTTGTCATGCTGACTGCGGATGTTATGTTTGTCGACGGTATCCCGTTTTTCACGACTCTCTCTCGGGGCATTTGAATGTTTACGGCTGAACATCTCACATCCCGTATGGCGGCATAGCTAGGAAATAGTACTTAACATATATCCTTGAGGATGTTTCATTGTGCGAGTGGTACTCATGGTTTTTGATTTTGTGATCATCAATACTTTGGCGGAGCATGAACATTTGGGGGAGATTGAATGGGGCATACACCTACTCAAGGAACGAGCTCGGTGTACCTTAGCGGAGTTGCTGAAGGACATGATCCTCCCTCAAAAGTTCATCATACATCTCATGTCATTTTTTGTTTTTTGGCTGAACGCCACCCCTGTCACCAATGGGATATCCACTTCATTGTCTCCTCGAGAAATTGTCACTCGTCAGAAGATCGACTTTCAAAGACACTGTCGTGTTCCTTTCAGAGCATACGTGGAGGCGAGCGAGGATGCTAACATCACAAACATTATGCACCCACGAACTCATGGTTGTATTGCGCTTGGACCCTCTGGAAATATGCAAGGATCTATCAAATGTTTTGACCTTAAAACAGGGATGGTTGTCAAATGTCAAACGGTAGCGGAACTACCATGCCCAACGCGGTCATTCATAAGGAAACAAGCGCAGTTTCCTAACAAGCTTCAATTTCTTAATCGGATGAAGGAGAATTTTGACTGGGATGGAGATGAAGCTGAATTCAACGAAGCCTTGTTGAGCAAGACACTCACCCTGACTTACCTGCTGAGTTTCCAGGAGTGTCCTACTAAAACAATGACGCACCCATCAATGTCGTCACACCGGATCCTCAATTGGATGATGTTGCTATCGCTGCTGAGCAGAGCGAGATGCATCGTTCGTCGTTAATTAGGTGATAACTAATTTATGCGAGCTATTTTGTAGTCAATACAGTCCCAGGTACTGACGACGCATTTCATTGGCTCTTAGGACGGGCCGTTTTTGGGCTGAGGACCTGAGAGAGTACTTACGTGATACTCACATACTATAGGTACATACTTGATTGTATGTGGAGAACATGATGGGTGTTTTGGCTGGTTTTTGGCTAGTATTAGCACATCCTTGCAGTGAAGGAACCCATCAGGTGTGTATTGGTATTGTTTTTAAGCGGCACAAGCGTGTGGGGTAAGGGTAGGGAGTGTGGTTGCAACTTTTAGTATGTTGTATGCCTTGTGTCGTAGGTCGAGAAGTTTCGTAGGTGTCGCGAGGTATATGTGGCGAACAGCTTGATGATGAATGGTGGGATGATGTTTCGTGACATAGTCGGCTAAGTTAGTGGTTCCTGCGCGCCAATAGGTGCGAAACTTTTTTTGATTTTCTCGACAACGGAGCCAATGAAAACGCATGTCCATCGCTTTGGTGCGTTTGGGTTGGATGATGTTAGTGACCACTCCAAGGGCTGTGGAGTTGTCAATTTGTATGGGAGTTGGAGGTTGTGGATGTCCCAGTTCATTGAGAAGGTGTCGTTGTGGTATTGTTTCCCGTGCGTTGATGTACAGTGCACCTAGTTCGGCTTCAGCTGCTGAAGACATGACTGGTTTGATGATTTGTGCGAGGGTTAAGATGGCGCCGTTGTTGCAGGGGGACGGATTGTCTTCTGTTAGGAAAAAATGTCCCCCGGCCCGGCTGCGTGCTTTTGTTTCCGATAGATAGGATGCGTCGCTGTGGACGGCGAGGATCATGTTGCTGGAGCGATAGTTTATCATGGCGTCTGGGTGTGTCATGGCATAGTCGAGGAACTGGTGTACTTTCGACATGGTGTTCTGTGTTGGGGCCAATTGTTGGGTGGCGAGGGACCCCAGCGCAGGTAGCATGGTGCAGTCCACAGCTCGTGCGTAGTATAGGAAGACTCCGATGACTTCCTGAATGAAGGTTTTGTTGGTGTTGGAGAGTAACGCTGAATCATCAGCAGTGTCGACAAACTGTTGTTTGGCTCCGTAAGTGTGGGGTGTATGGGGATAGGGTTGGTGCTGTGGTTTAATGGGAACAGGGTGGTGAAAACGGTGGCCGGCTTTTTTGCAGTATCCTGGCATGGAGAGTTGTACTTGTTGGAGGGTATAGTCCCATGCAATTGTGAGCCCGAGGTATCGCTCACCCTTCCAGTCTTGTGACATTTCGTAGTGTTCGTTGAGAGTTTGTAGAAGGTGATGTGCATGTTTGATGCCAACATATTTGACACCGAAGTCGTCAACACACAGAGTGAATGAGATGGGGCGCCAGTCGTGTTTCCAGAAACCAGGTGTGATGGAACTTTGCCGGTAGCCTTTGAGGGCCAACCTTTTTTCAAGGAGTTGTTGAGCGATGATGCCCGCCTGTGGGAGCCCGTACATTCCTTTTGGATCAGGACATAGACATATCCATCGGTAGTGACAAGTTTGTCAAGTTTGTAGAGTTTAATGATGTGGTCTTGAATGTCGGATAGTTTGAGTCGCATGTATTCAGGGCGAACCATTGGCGTGTTGAGGTAGAAATCCTTGATGTCGATGGTCATGAACCGTGCTCCTTTTGTGGAGATGACGCTGTTCAGGAGAATCTTGGTGGTGAGCATGTCAGCTGTTGGTGTGCCGCAGTCGCCAGGGTAAGTGATCCTGTTACAGCCAACTGTGAGTCGAATGCGATAAGGGTCTTCCTTCTCGGGTCGGTAGTTGGCAACGATGCGTCCGTAGGTGACGTCCTTACGACGTTGCGGAGGGATTTCGTTGTACGCAAGGAAGACTATGGTGTTGGTGCCTTTGACAGTGCCGGGGATACCTTGGGCGAGGCGACCGAGTTCTTTGCCATATGCATTTTTCCATATGGTGCAGTACTTTGGGTTTTTGATGAGGTGGCGATACTCGAGGAGTTCTCCAGTGTCGGTGTTGAGTATGGCTGAGAGGACATCACGTGGAAACTGCCTGGTTGCTGCATTTCGTGGTGTGAGCGGTGTTCGGGTGTTGTGGAGCATGTGTAGGATGGTTTCCTGCGTGATTGTATGTGCGCGACTGCGGGTGTTGTATGCCGGGGAGGTTGGGGGTGCTGACACCCTTGGAAGTGGTGTCGTGGTCTGTTGTGGTGAAACCCTTGGAGGTTGCAGAGGCAGCCGGGGCACCGGGTGTGGGATGGTTACTGATTCGTTGTCACTGTCACTGGAGTCGCTGTCATAGTCGGAAACTGCTGCCGGTGAGGACGGGTGTGTTGCGTTTGGTGAGTGTTGTTGATAATGTGTTGCACTGTGTTGCGGGGGAGGTGATGGTTGTGTTAGGATTTGTAGTTGGGTGAGATCTGCTTGGTTGACTTTGTTGTTGTGATGGGCCTGGAGATTGTTTGTGAGTAGATGCGATAGGTTTGCAGCGGCTGCTATGATTGCGTCGGCAGGGGTGACAGAGGGGTTGGTGATGTACTTGTGTTTGAAGAAAACTGTGGCAGAGATACGGGTGGTGCTTGAAGTTGGGGTCCATACTTTCCAGCAGCGGTAGTGCTCGTGGGATGTGCCGATGACATACCCTTTGGTGCAGTGTTGTGCAAAAGATTTGTGGCGGTGGGGTTTGTCGTGGACAAGGGCTTCCATGCCGAGGGGGACGAAAGGGTGTGCGTTGTAGTCATGATGGCCGTAGAGATGCGTATGGGAGGAAATGTGGGGGTAAGCATTGGATTGCCGTAGAAGACAAAGTTGGCGTTCCATTTGTGGTAGTAATTGGCACCAAAGGTGGAGGGGAAATTTAGCGTCTGTGCCACTGATGATGGCAATGAAATGATCCTTCCAGGTTTGGATAGCCTTTTCTGCTATGTTACATCCATGGTCGTCAGGTGGGACAAGTTGATAGGTCATGCCTGATGCGGTGATGGCAAGTTTGTATGCGGCGGATATTTCATTGTCCAAGACCTGTCGGGTGGGTTGGATTCCACAGGCTTTCATGCGTTGAAGGGCGCGGTTGCGTGCTAGGATGAGTTCTCCTTCTGTTTTGTTCTTGGTAGGTTCGGCCCATATGGAGTTGCTGTCAACATGATACAGAATCATCTGGTACCGATTTCCTTGACTGGAGAGATGAGGGAACTTACCAGTTTGATCTGTGTAAAGGGTGCTGTGGGTGTCATAGGTCCGGATGAAGATGTCATGTAGTTGTGGGAGAGGTGGATGGGGTTCCGCTTGGGGAAGGGCCTGTTTGGTGGATCTTGTGCCTTGACGTTGGTTCCTCATGTGTCCCTGTTGTGTTTCTTCAGATTGAAGAAAGTGTTTGTGAACGTTTTTGACAGTGATGAGAGGCCATGTGCAGTAGTTCCCTTTGCGAATGGCTGCCAACCATGTTGATTTAGTGGGGAAACCAGCTGCTGCGTGGAGGTATCGTATGGACTGTTCTATGCTGGGGAGTTCATACACATTGAGTATATGGTCTGTGTTGCATTGTAGGGAGGCTTGTAGGTGTTCTCGGATGTGTGTAGGTGTAGGTACATGATATCGGGGCTGAGTGGATTGTAGCCCGCATTTGGAATCCAGGATGAGGGTATCAGTGTTTTCATTCACAGTGATGGGACGGAGTGGGATTCGCCAGAGGCCTGTGCGTGGGCATCAATAGCCAGTGAGGACTGCGCGTTCGGTGATGATGATAGTGGTGGAGTTGTAGAAGTTGACTTCGTGTTTGTCGTACAGGGCTGTGTAGTCGGCGTCGGTGAATTTGCTACCACTGAGTAGTGTTTGGTGAAGGTTTGGTACAATGTCGACTGTGTTGGCAGGCGGACGTACATTGAGGAGGAGCTGTGCTTGGATTGTGGCTGCAGTGGTGGTTCCTGTGGGTAACATAAAAATTTTGGTGGAGCGGGTCTTAGAGTGGATGAATGGGTCATGTAGGGTGCCTGCTGTGGAGGTGGCGCCAGTGTCACTGACTGCTGATGGGATGGAACCGTTGTTGATACCTTCCTTGATGGTGTGGGGTGACATGTGGGTTGCTGTGCTGTTGATGTTGATAGTGCCTGTGAGTTTGAGTGGGTGAATTGTGTGAGTGGGTTTGTTAGTGCATGCCAAGTGCCATTGTTTGCTGTTGGTCGTGCGGTGGTGTGGAGAAAGGGTGAAGCGGACACGGCATGTGTCGTGTGAAGATGCGGCTAGTGGAGTCCAGTAGTTTAGTGTTTCGAACCTATGTGTGGAAGTCACATTGTTTAAAATACAATTAAAACTAGGCTCCACAGTATCCTACATCTTGGCCAGGTACCACTGGGGACGTTTGTCCCTGTTCTTTTTGAGGGCAAAACAGGCGCCGTCTTCATGGTAGACATTACTTTTCTTGCACAAGTTGCAGTAGCGGGGACTCTTGGCGGTTGTGCTTCGGGTGTTGCGGCGTGCTGTGCGTTGTTGGCCGCCAGTGGTGGTGCCTGGTGTGGGGATGCTTTGTTGGGCTGTGAGGAGCGCCATGAATTTGGTGGTCTGGGAAAGGAGCTCTTGTTGTTGGGTTTCAAGTTGCTTGAGGCGGTGGTCATGTGTCGTAGTGAGAGCGGCGGCATGCTCTTGAGTGTGTTCAAGTGAAGTTTCAAGACTGTTGGTGTACTCGAGTATGGTTTGGTGGTCATTGGGGGACAGGGTTCCAAGGGAGGTAGAGCCAATGCTGCCGGTGTTGATGAATGTGTTGGCGCTGTCGTACCCGCTGGTGCGAGCTGTGCGTTCGGCATTGAACTTTTCCTTGCTCTTGTACAGGGTGACAAAGTGAGTTTTGGCGGAGTCCCACGTTTTGTCTGCGGAGGGTTTGAGTGCCCATGCCTGCATTTCCTTGTCGTCGAACATGTCTGGCGGTACATGCCTTCCACGTAGTACTGGACCTTGGTGGCATCCGGGCGAGTGCGCCGATGTCTCGGCAGAGCTTCTGTTGCTTTTCAAGTTCACGGCGAACTTAGTGATGTGGGATGTGAGATCCCATTGGACATGGAAAGCAGCGGATGCCTGCTTCTTTTCCAGAGTGGTGACCATGCACCATTCAGCTCGAAGGTGCTCCAGGATAGTCTTGATGGTCTGGGCCCCGTAGCCGATGTAGTGTCGTTGAGTTCTTCGGCGTGCAGCGGCATCGGCGGCTTCGCGTACTATCTTGTTGGCGATGATGGCGTCGACACTCTCCTGTTTCCAAAACTCTTGGCATTCAAGGTTGTGGTCGGCCATGATGCGAGTTCTGTGGGTGAGAGTTGTGTTGTTTGCGAGGTTGGCTGGGGACGATGGGAGGTAGGGCGAGGCGTGTCGTGGTGGCGTGGGGGCGTTGGTGACCGTCTGGTACTCTGTGTCGTTGAGGACGAGAGCAAGATGGCCGTGTCGCCGACCCCAGCTGGTTGTTTTGACGGCTGCGGCGATCTTGGCGAGTTGTTGTTTGAGCACGTTCATGGTGGAATTCGACGGTTGGCCCACGATTTTGTCAATCGGCATGGGTGCGATGATCGACCGGACGGCTGCTTTGTTGGCTGTGGGTGACGACATGTTTGTGTTGCAAATGAGTTGGTTGATTGTTGAGTGGTGAGGTTTTTAATTGGAGTAAAACAAGTTGGTCGAATGTCGAGTGGGTAGGTTTTTAATTGGTGAAAAAATGTTAGTTATCACTGCTTAGCAGAGCGAGATGCATCGTTCGTCGTTAATTAGGTGATAACTAATTTATGCGAGCTATTTTGTAGTCAATACAGTCCCACGTACTGACGACGCATTTCGTTGGCTCTTAGGACGGGCCTTTTTGGGCTGAGGACCTGAGAGAGTACTTACGTGATACTCACATACTATAGGTACATACTTGATTGTATGTGGAGAACATGATGGGTGTTTTGGCTGGTTTTTGGCTAGTATTAGCAATCGCTGCTGCAGCCGCCGCAAATGCTAATCTCACTCCCATCAATGATACTGAGATTACAGTAGTGGAATTACACCACGATATTGACCCACCACATGTCACGGATGATGAGCACAACAAAGACAACAACTACATCGTCCTCAAAATAAACGAAAACGACCACCAGCATATAACATTCGAACCAAGGGACAAAGCAGATGCTAACCTAATGGAAGAAGAAGACAGCAATGTTGATGGTAACATCCCCGAAAATGGAGCGCCTATGCCCGCCGATGGTAAAAATGACGTGGCTATGGCAAACAATACCGCATACAAAGGAGAAGACAAGCATCGGACTCAGACATCACGCATGAAGACTACAAAGGCCAAACAGGGGCAATGATGTCATTGGGCAAGGGAGCAGTGGTAACTTTTTCGAGGAAACAAAAACTGAACGTTCGAAGTTCATGCCAGGGAAAACTAGTGGGTATTGATGACGCGATGAGTTGGATCATCTGGTGTAAGTATTTTTTCGAAGTGCAGGAATACACTATTGAGCAAAACATGTTGTATCAAGACAACAAGTTGACTATCCTCCTTGCCACAAACAGATGATGGTCGAGCTCAAAACAAACAAAACACATCAAGTCGAGATATTTTTTCGTGAAAGATAGGATCGAACAAGGAGACCTTGAGATACAGCATATGCCCACTGGAAAATATGGAGCAATATTCTCACCAAACCCAAACAAGGAAAGGCCTTTCGAGAAATGCAAGGAATGCTAATGAACGTCCCAGAGGAATATGATGACAATGTGGAGAGAAGGAATACTCCAGCATATCTCTTAACCGGAGATGAGCCACATGAGAACCTACAAGACAAACTGACTCTTCCAGTTGATTCAATGACTGTAGAAAAGCCCACGTCTACACCATGTCATTGCAGGAGTGTGTTAGACAAAGAGGTATGAACAGACGACGGCAAGGCAGTGACATGGAAGAAGCATTTACCGACACGTGGAAGTCGAGGAGATGATGTGTTGAAGTCATCACGGTGGTGGAGAGAGAGAGAGAGAGGATAAAATGAGAGCAAGAGACAAGAAACAGTTGAAGTTGTATATTGACAGTGAATAAGAGCAGAACCGCTCATATTATTTTAATTCTCTGCATTTATAGTGGATTAAGCTGCTGTCATCCTATTTGTATTGTCTGAGCGCGACGACAAGTTGGGATGTACTCTCAACACAGACAATACTCCCATTGTCATGGTCACATCTTGCGCTCACACTATGCGTCGTTGTCATAGACACCACATATGTTAGATAAATAATGCTTAAAAGTTACTACTTATTCGAAGAAATCTTTTTACAAAAGTTGAATAATGGCAAAACGAATTCATTATTCGGGTAGCAGTTAAATAGCATCTAGTAAGTTAACGTGATTGACAACGTAGTCATAAAATCAACATGTAAATGGTCTCCTCTGTTTTCCGTCTTTGCTTTGACATGATCAGCAATCGTACCATATTCTTTATCTTGGAGCAAAAGCATCAGCCTCTGTATTCATTGCCACAGCCTTAAAAATCCAGCACTGCTGATCTCACTCCAACTCCCCTTCTCTTGAATCCATTTCCTCATGACCCTCTCAATCTCAATATCCAACAAAGGGTACTCCTCATTTCCACTTGATATTTAGGGTTGAATCTTCGAAACGCCTCAAAGATTTTGTTTCTGTGCACAGATGATGTGGAACGACCCACGATTAATCGTTTGGATGCCAACTCATCGAATTACCCTTAGATCAAATCATCCCGTTCCACTTCTGTCTCGTCCAACTCTTTTACCCTGTGGCCAATCGACCGACCTCCCAAAAACACACCTCCCACCACTGCCACCCTGTCCAACTGCACTGGAATGTCAGTGTCCCCATTGGCCAAAAAGTACATTGATTGATTGACGAAGGTGCCCAAAAATAAGAAAATCATTGAGAAGACAAAAGTGAGCTGAGGCAGATATTCGCTGAAATACCTGTCGTTCAAATCCCATAACCATTACTGATTGGTGTCAAATCGGCATCCAATGAGGTTGCCATCATCAGTTGTAGTGGTGGACGATGTGTTGAGGCTGGTGCAATAATTATGGCAATCTTGCAATAAAATTCTACAATGAGACGTGCCAATATGACATATTTTGTCCCTACAAAAATATGGGAGCTGTGACGTGCTGGAGCGCTATAAATACCAAAAAGCTCCCATTTTCTAAAAAGCATGAAAAAATGGGAGCTGGGAGCTTACAATGTGTTGAGCACTAATTCAGTGCCTAAAGTAAGAGATCACACAAAAGTCTACTTGTAATGTTCAATATATGATTTTCAACGCAGTACCGTATATATACTGGAACATCAGAACCACCGTGGTATAAGAACCACCCAGTTGAAATGACCGACTTTGGTGAACATTTGCATTTTTCAGCCAATTAACACACTCTATTTGTTCTAAACATGTCTTCTTTAGATTCTCCTTACCAACACTGATTTCCCCATATGTGTAGCTCCCCGTGGGTCCATATATTTGCCAAGTTGTGCAACTATGACCAAAAACTCACTACCCATGACCCCACAAGCCGCACATAGACCTCACATCACCTCACATCACAACTACCACAGTTCTCTTCATCTCAAACTGAAGAGATCATGTTCCAAAACATTCATTCATGACTTTGGTCTGTTTCTGTTACCCCCCTCCACATCTCCGTGCCATCCTTGCGGGATTCATTGAGTGCAACAACAGATGCACATGCAATTCACATCCTGGCAGCTACAGGAACAAGCTTGTACTTGAGAGACACGACAATGGAGTTTGGATGGTGCTTTGTGTTCGGATGATGGCTCCAAGGAATTGGCATGTTTTGTCATGGGAGATGATGGTGAAGATGGTTGTCATGTCGCCTTTTTGGCAAAAGAATATGCAGTGGGTGAGAGAGGGTTGGGTTTGAATGGTGCAATTGTTCGGATCGTGGATGTTTATTTACCCGACAATGAGAACAGGTCAGCACGTTGTCTTTACCACCACAATTGTAGTTATGCTGTTGACAAAGTTGTTACCCCACACAACAACACGTGAAGTGATTAATGTTTTAAAATAAGTAATGACAATATAATATACAAATACAACTACAAATGTGCTGTGCAGGAATAACCAATAGGAAATAGTTATATTTTATGTTAATCGGTAATCCACTCAAATCCCTTCTTCCTCTAGGCAATACAGGCTGTGTCTTCTGTGATGACTTTGTGCGTGTCAATTATCCATTCAGCAACCAATTTGGGTGATGGAGTTTTTGTCACGCCTTCTACAATCCTGCCACCAGCATACATCCAGTCTTCCCACTGTTCCATCATCGTTTTTTAGTTGGACAATTGATGCCAATATCAACCGGTAGGCACAAGTAAGTGCATCCAGCCTGGATGTGCTGGACCTCAATCCCAAAGGACTGGATTTGGTTCACAATGGAACCCATCATGTGTACCCTGTACACATCAAGAATCAGCAAGGGCATGACAACGGGATTCCTTGTTTGCTTCCAAGGGATCAAAACATCATCAATCCACTTATGTATCATCTTTTTGTCCATCCACGCCTTGGGTTGAATGGTGTACGGGCAATTTTCCGGGTAAGTCTAAAACTTGTTGCGATTGATTCTACCGTTCGCTTGGCCCTTAAAAACTAACATGGGCTTGAGCAACTTTCCACTGGCAGTGACAGTGGCAGCAAGCGTTACGCGCTTGGTGTAAATGCTGACGAGTGCATGTGGATGGTCTTGACTTCTTTCTTCTGGAGAGTCCGGTTTGAGTGGTAGGAATAGGGAATGGGTGTCTGATCCATGTTGACAATGTCATCATGATCCATCCCAATGATCTTCTGTCTCATCAGAGACATGAAGTCCAATGATTGTTGAGTTGTTTGATTGTGGTTTTTTCGTGCCACCTTGCCCCTGAATTTGGTGGATAGACGCACGGCCTCTTTATGCAACGTCCGCATGTTGACTTGGAGACCCTGCTCCCTCAACTCAAATACAGAACAGGTTAAATCATTCTCAATTGCATTGAGTTGACTTTTTGAACCAGGGTGGATCTTGCAACTATCTCTCTTGATGTTGAAGGGAACCCATGCCTTGGTGGAGAGTAACTGGTCAACTTGGAAGACATTCTTCCTCCAGCGCTTGTAATACCAATGAGGTATTCCCACCATTTTAGAAGCAGTTTGGACAGAATCACCGTGAAGTACAAGTTCATTGATTGCATTTAGCACATCACCCTTGAAATTCATTTAGTAGGACTTCCTTGCCTTGACTTCTTTGTCAGGGCAAGGAATTGTAATGGTAGTAACCATTATTATGCGCAGCCACACCAAGCTCCAACAATATGGGGCGATGCTATCTGAGAAGTGTTAAGTCGTTTCATAGTGTTTCTTTGCGTTGTGCTGTAATGATGGAGTTTAGTGAATGGAGGTAAGTGATGTAGTACGTCAGGTAAGTGACCTGATATACTACGTTTTGGGTAGAAAGTAATGTGGGTTTTTTCATAGTGTAAGATTTTTAAAAGTAGAATAGTTGTTTGTCGTGTTTGAATGAATGTTCGTTTTTGATGTGTGCAGATGCCGTAGTGGAAACGATGCCTGTGTGATGTGGTGATGTAGTGTATTTGCTGAGAACATGGTTGATCTCAAATCGTACCCGTGGGATCGATTATAGCGGTGAGGTGTCGATCGAAGAAAGTTGTCATACAGCGGAATCAGTGTTTTTGTACATGCATGTTCTGCTATTTGTTGATATGGCATTATGTTCTGAAATATCTTTGTGAAGAAGTGTCATGTTGGTGATATGTTGTTTTCTGAGAATTTGTTTCAATCGTGTTTGATATCTTATGATTTTGTTTCAAATGTAGTCTGTAGTGTTATGTTGCAGGTTCATTATTATTAGTTCTTTGTCATTTGTACTCATAATTTTTGTGTTAGATGATCTGACAGTTGTCAGTATTAGGGTCAATTAGGACGATAAGTAGAATTTGTGTTGTTGTTCATTTGAGGCAGTACATTGTCCCATTTGTTGTGTTGGATATCATTTTTGTAAAGTGGTGGTACATGATGTGGTATAGTTTGTGATGAGAGGTGACACAATTACTTAAGCCGAGAGCATATCTTCGGAGAGTTTGTTTGGCATGAGAAGTGTTTGCTTTCGTTGGATGACTTGTAGTAGCAATGGTGTTAGTAACTTGCCATTTTTGTTGATGTAGGGTGTCCTATTTCGGGTCATTGACCCAAAGTCCGTGTAGTAGGAGGTCTACCTGCGAGTGGGTGATCATGGGTTGATTGCGACATGTCCTTGTCAAGTTGATAAGAGTTATCTTATATTTCGATTTTTTGTCTGTTAAGGGAGTATTGTCTTTGGAAGTAACTTATTGGTTAAATAAGGGGAAGAAGTCAAAGAAGAAGCATCAAGAACATCAGTGTAGTACTGTCAGAGGTGTTGGAGACAGCGCACCCGGGACGGCTTCTAGGGTGGTGTCATCGAGTGTTGTTGGTATATGTCTGCTTTGATTGATGATTTTTCCATTTTTGCTGGTCATTTGCGAATTGTTTTAGCAGATGTGTCTGGCAAAGATCTTGTGTCAGCAAATAGCAATACCCTTAATCGTATTATGATGGAGAATCTTATTCCGGGTGGTGGATGGATACCTCGTAATAAGTTTGACCAAAGAATGGTAACTGATTTTCATGCTTGGTGCGTTGACAAGAAGGTATGGTGCACGACTATCAGGACAATCAATTAATTAAGGGGAATCATGTAACTGACTTTGTGGTATGGTGTCGATGGGATGTGACAGTTGTGGTGGGGGCGTTGCCGTACATTGAGATGTTGACGCAAGAACAATTTTTTGAGAAGAACCCGAACGTGTCAAACGCGCAACTTCCAAAAATTATTGAGAATAATACATTCCCCATTAATCACTGTTACGCTAGGGCCAAAATTCTTTGCGACAGCAGTCCTGTTCATTTTGTGTTGGTGTTAGTTTCTCGTGGGTACAGACAATCAAATGGAAATGTGTTTTGGGAATGTGGTTAAGTTACAGGCTGTTTGTGTGTTGTTGAAGTTTGCTTTAATTATATGCTAAGGTTGGGTTAAGTAAGTGTAAGTAAGGTGAAAGATTTTATTTGGTGGTGGTCGAGGGTTTTTCTTACATTCAGTTAGAGGAATTACTTGATTCTGAGGTGTCACCATCATCGCTGTTGCTGATCGTTTCATCGTATTTTGGAGGCTGAAGTGAGTTTATGAAATCAGTTGACTAGAGCCGTAACTTCACGGCATTGTCATTCCCAGAGTTGTCCTGTGTTATTTTCCCTGTCGTGAAGTTCCATTCTTTCAAATTACAAACCAACTTCAGCATATTAACTAAAGCCTTACACCAAGATGGAGAGTTAGGTATATCCTTTTTTGAAACAAGTGGGTCAAAGATGTCTTGAGCGTATTGTCCGTTCATCTGAAAGCAGATACCTTCACAGTCTTCAGTCGGTGTTGGGAGAGCTTGCAAGTGAGAGAATCTTTTACTCAACAATATTTCAATTGTTTCAAGTGTAATTTTGAAAGTCAATACATTCCCTGCAGACTCACATCTGAAATCATGGAGAACCCACTTGATGTTGTGGTGGTTAAAGTTTGGAGGCAGGGGCCTTCCTTGCTTGAGCTGTCTCCTGGCTTCAAAGACGTTTTTGAAGTCACCAAGTTGGAGATTCCGTAAGAGGTCGAGGAGAGTAGTCTGGGTTTGCTCTTTGATGATGGGTTCTTCAAACGATATCTCTCCTGTCCCAGACGGATTGCTTGTTACGGGCAACAAATTGCCTCATGTTTTTGAGTTGCACAAACGTATCTCTATAGCCTTCTGTCACTCTTTGCGAGTTGTCGATGTCCATAAGGAGGTAAAATGCTTGATCGACCATATGTAGGACTGACACAGTTACATTTTTTTGTGGACTACCAATTTTTCTCTGAGTTTCTTGGTTTCTTTTTTGTCGATGCTAACCACATAATCAGGTGGTAGTGGAAGGTCAAATTCAATGAGTTCTGGCTGAAAAGTGTTGGTATTGTCAATATTTTCAATTTCATAATAATATGGCTTAAGTTCGGAATCTCGAATTTTTCTTGGTGTGAATATGAGTGAAAAGAATGTGAAGAAACTGAGTGGGATCTTTTCCACAGTGCGCAGGGGTTTCAGGTCATAGATTTTTCATAGTGCAACAGCATTATAGGGAGGGTCTTGTTGTTTTGTCATGCACACGTTGTGTAAGGTGTTCGATTTCACTCCAGCCAGAATTCTTCCACCCAAGACGTTTTGAAGTAAACCACTTGTGGTCTACATGTTTTTCGATACAGTGTAGAAGTGCCCATGTAGCAGGTAGCAGTGGTGAGACCCGGATGTCACGACGGTAAAGGACTCGTGGTGGGTCAACGTTGCTCATTGGCTTGCCGCCTTATTTACTGAGTAATTGGAAGACTGGTGTCACCTTGTCAGCCATGTTTTTAGTGGCGTAACAACATAATTTGAGCAGTTCTGATAATGGGGGCACCTGTTATAATCAGGATCTAAGTACGGCTTGAGACCGAAGGTTCAGAAGATATTGAGGAAGTCATAATATATATTTAGCAAAATGAAATCGTAACGCATTGGAGTGTAGGACCTGTCTTCCTTAAGTCTGTAGTTGTTGTCGTTCTTTTCTTTGATGTACCCCGTGTTGCGCAGTTAGGAGGTGAATTCTTTAATGAGAGGTCCAAGAAGGCTTATGAATATAAAAAAGTAGATGTTATGCATGAGCGGTCAAGTTGACATAACGGAATGTTATCAAAAGTCACGCGTGTTTGTTATTGTAAACCAGGCGAGTCACCAGTTTTATGGCATGTATGTGTCCTAGTTCTGGTGGTTTACCTGGTTTACAAGATCAAACAAAGTTGTTTGTACACTCACTCAGGTTGTAGAATATATCAGCAACATGACCTGAGCCGTATCGTCGCAAAATTAATATCACACAAAAATTAAAGGTAGATCAACAGGGGTCGAAGTTTCTATTTTTATGAGCTTAACTTGCTCTAATTGTGAGGATGGAAGGGCAGTGGAGCTGCTCTTCCAATCCAAACAGTGCAAGCAAAATGTGTGTAGATTCTACACACATTTGGTATGTATTTAGCCTTCCCAATTGAAGGGGCTATGGACTCTGGTGTTCCAGAGCCCATAGGGCAGTGGACTCCTGTGGTGGGGAGTCCTAGCCTTTTGGACCAAGGCGGTGGACTCCAATGTTGGGGAGTCCTTGCCTTTTGGATCACTGCAAACAAAAAACACTGGTAACCTCCCCATACACTCAAGTGTATGTGGAGGTTACCAGAGCCCCCCAAATGGTATCTTCCGTTAACTTCCCGGTACACTTCTGTAACCCTCCGGTAAACTAGTGTACTGGAGGGTTACCAGAGTCTACCGGGAGGTTACCGGAAATTTGAGACCAAAACGAGCTTTCAGATTTATTTCTACGTACGATAGGAATTGGTACTTTTTACAGGAAAACAGACTTCTCAGTAAGTCTTAGAATGATATCAATCTAATTAGTGGCTATAACTGCATTACTAGTAGCTAAAAAATGCTTACCAGTGGCATACCTGAAGTGTCCAGGTGAGTTCCAGGAAGTGTACGGGAGGGAAACCGGAAGTGAATGGGAGGGAAACCGGAAGTGTACGGGAAGGTTACCGGAGAGTACCGGAGGGTTACCGGAGCATACAGGAGGGCTACTAGAGCCTACGGGAGGGCTACTGGGTCTTATACTGTTGGACTACAGTAATAGCAGAGTATGTGCAATTTATCTCAACTAATAAAATTAAACATACTACATCACCATATTTTAGGGGACTGTCCAACACATCGCCCACCAATATGACATGACACACATGAAAACATTTCAGCCCCAAGCAAAAAACGATGCTGTGGACCATACACCAAGGTAGAAGAAAATTAATTATTTAATTGAAACTAAGCTGATATTAAAACAATTGTAAAATGGTTTGATTTCATCATAACTCACCTTAAATATTTACATTCCACTGCCCATTGTTGTTGGCTACATGGAGGTGCAAGGCAGGATGCCAAACTCAATCTGTGGACTAAGTTTCGGCTATTCCCGTGCATGTGAAAATAAATTAATTGAAATTTAGATGTAGTTGAAACAAGTGTAGAAATAATTGTATTCATCATAACTCACCACTCTTAATATACCCACAGCTGCCCATTGTTGTTAGCAACACGGCGGTGCAAGGCAAAATCCCAATCTCAATCGGTGGACAGAGTTTTGGCGATTTCGCCGGCAGGCCAGTAACTATTTAATTGGAAAAAAATTGATGTGTGGTGAGTATAATACTGCCAAAAAAGACGAGTTCATTACAACTCACCCTAAAAATATACCCGCCGCTAACAATTGTTGTTGGCAACACCGCGGTGCAAGGCGGGATCCCAAGCTCAGTCTGTGGACTGAGTTTTGGCCGTTCCCATGATGGGCTGGTGGGGTATCGATGTAATTGAAAAAAATATATGTGTTGTGAAAGCAGTGAGAGGACACACTGCTACAGTTGCTTCTGGCTCAAGCAACGGTGTTGTAGTATGGTACATATTATATCATACCGTATACTGTAGGAATATGTCGTGCAAGAATGAGGTGCTGTGATACAAAGGAATAAGTACCAATCATGTAGACATGCTTCACCAATTTTCAGCCCCATGTGTTATTCTTGTGTTCTCATTTTTTAGCGCAGTCACTTCTGATTGTACCATTTTGTACGTATCAGATACAGTAAATTGCATTCTTGATTTAAAAATAGAAATAGGCCCAATAAGCCTTCACCAAATAAAATCAAAGATTAAGCCTAGATTTGACTGCAAAACTAGACCTAACAGGTGATCTTGCTGATCGTAACTTGTGATTTGCAAAATGTAAGTCATGAAACACACAAACACTCCGAATTTTTTTGGTTTCAAAGCTTCGCGTGATAAATGTACCTGTGGCTTAACCAATACAAAAAAGGGTAACCCTCCCGTACACTCTTGAAATTCCGGTAACCTCCCTGTACACTCCGACATTTTGCGAGTGTACCAGGAGGTTACCGGTCTTTTTCATTTGCGGTGATCAGGGGCAGTGGACTTCCGGCCTAGGGAGTCCTGAGAATGCTCCTTTTGTATTTTGTACCAATGGGTACAAAAATGGGCTGATTCTTGGCCTATGTCACTCGCCCCCACGTATGGAGTTATCAGGTAAACACGGAACAAAAACACCTAAATATGTTTTAGGTGAAAAAAATGTTCTCATGAGAGTAACTATAATGAACTAAGGAGTTTGTTAAATATATGTAACGAGTAAGTGTTGTTTGAAGAGGGAGATGCCGTTTTTGAAAACTGACATTATATTTGTTTACATTTGGTTTTTAAAAAAAGGTGTAACTCTTTGAATATTCAATCTTTCCGTTTTTGTTCCGCGTTGAATCCTGATGGTGCCATTCATCTGAACTATTGTGATAGTGCAAGGATCACTTTCATACCTGCTTTTGCCTTTGCAGAGAATACCATCTTTAATAAGAAGTACTTCATCACCAATTTTATGTTCCCAATCACGACGTGAGCGTCTCCACTATTGCCAGTAGTTCAAGTTCAGTCATGCTGTATTTCTGTTGCTCCGTTGACAGTTTCCTGCTGAAAATTGCAAGGGGCCTATTACCCTGTGTGATAACTGATCCAAGTTGTTTAGATGAGGCATCGGTGTATATCTCAAATTCCCTTGAATAATCGGGAGAGGCTAAGACTACATCCTTAGCAATTGTAGTCTTTACGTCATCGAATGCTTTTTGATGCACTGTATCCCAGTACCATGCACGTTTCTTTGTCTTATTGGCTCTGTTGACCTTGGTGTGACCACACTCACCTATCAATGAGGTGAGTGGGGCAAGCACTTTGCTGCGTCTTGCCCAAAGATCTCTATAATACTGGACCATGCACAGGTACTTACAGAGGTCTTTGACATTTTTTGGCGGTGAGATTGCGAGAATCACCTGTACCTTTTCTGCTGTGGTTTAATCCCTGTATGTGTGAGGGTATAGCCTAAATATTCAGTTTCTATGGCACAGAAAGACGATTTTCGGCTGTTGATTTGCAAGCCTGCCTCATGTAATCTTGTAAGCACCATTTTCAGTTGTCAAGGGGTGGTTTTCCAGATTTGCCTTTGTGATGCATAACAAATCATCAAGGTAAGCTCTTACGAACTCTAAGGCTACCATTAGTGATGACATTTTTGCTTGAAAAATATCTGGTGAACCAGCGATGCCCATTGGCAACCGGAGGTAAGAATATTTGCCCCATGGAAAAATGAGGGTACATATTCTGGATGAATCAGGGCCCAATCTAATGGTATAGTAACCCATGTTTAAATCTACGGTTGTAGCATAGGTAAATCCTTCTAGCTCTTGCAGAACTGTACTGATTTTGGGCAATGGAAACGGCTTTCTGACTAGTCGTCTATTTACCTCCCTAAAATCAGTGAGAAAGCATACAGTTCCGTCTTTCTTTCCAGTGATAAATGATGGTGACACCATTCTGATTCGGGCTGAAACTCTACCACTCCCAGTTCTCATAATCCATTCAGTTCTTTGATAGTTGTTTCTTTGCAAGATTTTGGTACTGGGTATGCCTTGTCATGATATGGCTTTGTGCCCTCCTTAAGTTGGAAGGACACATGCTCTGTGTTCCAATCACCCAGTGTTCCATCAAAAAGTTCCTCAAATTCTGTGAGTAACTCCAGCAATGAGTTTTGGTCTTGGAGACTAAGGTGAGTACAATTGGTGCTAACAATTGATTGTAGGTCTGCCTTTTTATAATTCGCATCTAGGATTTTAACTACCCGCTCTGTCGCTTCCTGCGTACTTTGCGGTTCGTTCGCCATGCCGTTGTTGACAGCCCAGGCTTTATCCAGGTTCAATTTGGTCAGACTATTGGCATCTCTCATTGGCAAAATGATTTGGTCAATGGAAATTTCTTTTGTTCGAAAATCTAGAACGATTCCAAGCTCTTTCATGGTTTGACATCCAAGAATGAGGTCGAACGCTGGCTTAGTCACTTTCTTCTTAACGTACTCTACTACGTCTGGAGTCACTAAGTACTCCTTACTGTTTGAATACTCAAAGAATTTCAGGTTAACTTCGCTCCATCCTTTGGTTAGGAAGCTCCCATTCGACGTATGCCAAGACTTTGGCACCTGCCTAGTCAAGTAGGGAAAGTGTTTCTCCGTTCCTTTTGCATGGAACAGAATATCACCATCAGATCCACTATCAAGTAGGATCCTGATGACTGTGTTACTGGTACGACACCCTGTAGAGTGTTCGAGGTTCTTACAGGCTGGATTTTCAGTTGTTATATAACGTGCTTTGGCTACTACAGTAGTGACCCGTCCTTCTTTACCTGTCAAAGGGGGGTTCACACTATTGAAAAGGTCACCCAACCGTTCGGGGTCCAACAATTCGGCAATTGTTTCACTCTGTGTTGGTTCAACTGCAAGATGTCCTATAGGTTTTGTGTTGGATTCAAACTGACAATGTTTGAATCAGAAAATGTTATGTTGGCACATGGAGAAGTTTTAATCGGACTAAGATAGGTGTTGATCATGTCATTACAGTCAAGTTTACTACACAATTTCTTAGTACTCCCCAACCCATCATCTCAGGATGAGTCTGAATCATCACTGTCACTCATGTCATGATTCTTACGCTTCTTCTTGCTGATAGCGCATTTCATTTTCTTGTTGGACTTGGTAAGTTTGTCGATTTTAGTGGATAGCTATGCATAGCTACTTCCTCTTTGAGCAGGTCTCTCTTGTCCATGAAAGGTTTCATTTGGTGTTTTTCCCTTGACGCTAGGCTTCGGGGTACCATTGGATTAATACTTCCAGCAATTCGGAGTATTGTGGGCGGTATGTGTGCCCCCATGTTTCTTACAGAGAGAGAGAGCAGTACTTCTCTGTGCGACGTTTCTTTGGAATCCGGTCACTAAAAGAGACCATCTTCTTTTTAGACGAGTCGCTAGACTTGGCTGCATTCTTGGGTCCTTCTCCAACCTTCTCGGTGGGGTAAGCCTTTTCAATGCATTCAAGGACTTCTAGAAGATCCCTGACACTCTGTGGTACCATAGCTACACTGAGCTCATACTGGTCCTGCCAGTTCCTAGGAACCATCCTGAGGATGTGGCTTGCCAAGTCGGCATCATCAAAGGGTCCACATACTTTCGTTGACTTTGCAGCCTTCGAAGAGTAGTACAGGCATGGCAAGAGTTCTACATACCCGTTAAGGTGTTGGATCCTCTGCACAAAGTCCCTGATAGGTACCCTGTTAGGTTTCTTCAGCCCATTGCTGATATAGAACCGTTCTTGCTCCGCTGCATCAGTCCTAAAGACAGTCTGCAGGTGCAACTGGACACACCCCCTGAAGGAGTCCCAGGTTGCTGAGCATTTCATGGGGTGTTCAACCCCATAGACATTAGTCCATGGTTCACAGTTGATCTGTTCCCCTACAATGGTGGTCCAAGGCCTATGAGCAGTTTCCGACAGTTGGGTGGAAAACTGCAAGAAGATTGCTTGGCCAGTGGACAATATGGCCTCTTGGCTACGGATTTTGGCAGCAGTTGCCTTGGTCCATGCCTGGAGGATGGGAGAACTTTCGTTCATTCCCTTATGCTTGGCTTTGGCTGCAGTGGCCACAGTCAGCTTTTTCTCAGCCTTCTTGCCTGCCTTGCATGCTTCCTCGAAATCCGTGTCTAGTCCCCTCTGGGAAATAATCTCCAATGAGGTCTGAACATGGTTCAGGAACTGCTCCGGACTTCCCTCATTGAAGACGTTGACGGACAAGGTCATCTTGTTGGAGACCTTGATTTTATTTACCACTTTGGTGGTGTACATGGCAGTAGGAATATAGGAGATGGGTGGCTTGGACCTCCCTGAACTCCTCTCACACTCCTGTGGCTTCCTTCTGGGCTTGACTTGCTAGACGACATCCTCTGAATTGCCTCTCCAAGGGGCGTATTATAAAATATGGCCTTGTAAAAGGTCTTGGATGCCCTGTGGAGGTTAGCTCAAAAAAGAATTTTTTATTTTTAAATTTTTCTTCTTTGACTTTTATTTCTTGAAAGTCTTGCTTCCAACTAATTCACGAGACTTCTTGATCGCAAAATCTTAGTTTCACATGTCCGCTGTGTCAGCGTCCAAAAATTGTTGAAAAAGATAGTGTCCAGGACATGTCCTGGACACTTCATGTTTTTGGTGTTTTCAAACGAGGACATAGGACATTCAATTTTAGACACAGAAGACACGACAGGACGCGAGAGGACATGGAGTGGTTACTTCATTTAAGGCTCCTTTTTATACTTTCAGGTGAACTATACCAAGAGTGGTGGCAGTTGCATGCATAGTATATTGATTTGTGCAATCCATATGGCTTGCCGTTCAAAAATACTTAAAGTACCTTGCCATGTGCCTAGATACTGTTATGTAATGTATGTGAGTCAAAACTTCTGAGGACACGAGCCGAAACATGGGACTCAACATGGACGTATGTCCTCGTGTCCACAAAAAAAACACAAAAAACCCGCGTCCTGGAGAAATTAAAGACATAGGACACGCCCAAGGACACGTCCAGGACATGTGAAACTAAGCGCCAAATTAATCCGACTCATTGGACTCCCCGATCGCCGAAGTCGATCACTCGAAGTTTAGCACTTGACTCACTGATCACGGGAGAAATTTTGGAGAGCTCATCGATTGCAAATCATGCAAAAATTAAAGGTAGATCAACAGGGGTCGAAGTTTCTATTTTTATGAGCTTAACTTGCTCTAATTGTGAGGATGGAAGGGCAGTGGAGCTGCTCTTCCAATCCAAACAGTGCAAGCAAAATGTGTGTAGATTCTACACACATTTGGTATGTATTTAGCCTTCCCAATTGAAGGGGCTATGGACTCTGGTGTTCCGGAGCCCATAGGGCAGTGGACTCCTGTGGTGGGGAGTCCTAGCCTTTTGGACCAGGGCGGTGGACTCCAATGTTGGGGAGTCCTTGCCTTTTGGATCAAGAGCAGTGGACTTCCCGCCTGGGGAGTCCTGAGATTGCTCCTTTTGTATTTTGTACCAATGGGTACAAAAATGGGCTGATTCTTGGCCTATGTCACAACAGAGAAGTTTAGTGCATCATTCATTGCCCTGAAACCAGTTGCCAATGAAGTCAAGTGAGTTTTAAAGAGACGCTATGTAACATCAGCACCGGAAGGTGTTGCATTGGATCATTTTCATTTTTTTGGGGGTTGGAATTCCCAAGTGATGGTCATCTGTGTGGTCGAAGGAGGCGTTGATCATATTTGCATTCATGACAGTTGCTCCGATGATATGCGCTTCGTGGAAGTTGAAATACAGGGACTTGGATGGAATTACATCCGGGTACCAAATCGGTCCAGCGCCGTGGATGAGATGGCCTTGGGTTGATGTCCTCGTGTTAATGTAGTGACGTAAAATAAAGTTTAGGAGTGACAGGGCTTTTGTGGTCTCGGCTTCTTCAAGGGAGATGTTTTTGTATGCTGCATAGAAATAGTTGAACACTTTGATGGCAAAGTAAATGCTATTAACGCATGAAGTGGTGAGAATATTAAACTTCGAGTATTTGGAGGCCTTTTCTTCAGTGATGTTGCCTGAGTCAAGGATAGTAGAGGAGCTAGGATCGCTGACAAGACTTTTGAAGGAGTTCACAAATGGGGGGTGCATTCTGCTGGTCAGGTCTTCATGTGCTATGTAGGTGAAATGGTTGAGGAAATCAGCTTCATATCTGGGGTTTGTTGGGTGAGCGATGAGATTGTGTACAGCGGGTAAGTCCAAATCCTTGAAGTACGACATCAATGATGACTCAGTCGACTCGGAAAGACAGTTATTGTTCATTTGTTTTTTAATGGTACTTGTGGCATCAAATTTTGTAATGTCTATGAGGTGATGGGACATGTTTGGAGTCATTTGCAAGCATGTGAATCAACTTGTTTCACCAATGTCTTAACAAATTGTGAGCACAAATCCATCGGGTGGGGACGATTTGAAGCAAGTTTCCCGTCCAATATTTGTTTGCTCAGTGTCTTGAGCGCAGCCATGACAATACTTTTGCAAGGCATGGAAGTTCACATTTCCATTGAGTGCATCGTCCAGTTCACGTAGGAATGTTGAATTGCTGGGCCAAGTATTTTCATCATGTCAGATAATACCGTTTTCCGCAAAGTGAGTGTAAGTAAGATCTGTCACAGGAGAAATGGAACCAGTATTGGGGTCAATGTAACAACCAATGCCGATCGAACAGTACACCAACCGTCGATGTTTGCCGTCAGCGTTGTCCAGACAAAATGATGGCTGACGGTGCTTCTGCAGGAAACTGTAGAACAAGCGGTTCTTGTAGGTTGTGAGTAAAGTATCACCGTTTGTGTATTCGACAGGATGTAACTTCGGTTGAGAGTAACTGTCTAAAAGCTCTTTGAATTTGTCCTCCAGGCCGCATGCTTTGGCCCACACCTTCTTCCCTTCATCCGTAATGAGTTTACTTTGAGAACCTGGACCCATTCCTCAAAAATGGGTACACCCCAGTCTCCCGGGTTATTCATGGGCCTGGTTGAAACAGGCGATGGATCGGCTTGCACAGTCTGAACCCGAGGTACTAACACAGTAAGGTCTTCAACTGGATGCGTCAGCACAATCAGTGTACGCCAGAAATAATTTCATATTTCAGTCTGTCACTGCAAACGAAAAACACGGGTAACCTCTTGGTACACTCGCAAAACGTATGAGTGTACAGGGAGGTTACCGGAATTTCAAGAGTGTACGGGTAGGTTACCGGATTTTTTTACATTACTTAAGCCATATTTTCGTTTATCATGCTAAGTTTTTACACAAAGTTAGCCCCAGAGTGTACGGGTGACATACCGGTGGTTCATGACTGAAACTTCCTCAATCACACTGCTACCGAAAATATAGTTGTGGTTATAGTTGCAAGAGCTCAACTATAACTCTCCCTACAGGTGCCTATAGTTGACTTATAGGATAGAAATCACAACTATAGGTCCCTCAACTATAACTACAACTATAAGATGAGATCTCTCTCTCTCCAACGAATGGTATATTTATTGATTCCAAAGTATATACACAAGCATTTTCTGTAATAGAAGAAACACTCACAACACTTTTATTTGAATAAATGTTTTTCGGGCTTATTAAATGCATGTCTGATC
>JABMIG010000017.1:820548-853048 GCA_013187285.1 Cyclotella cryptica
TTTTATCAACGAGCACAATGATAGAACTGGATTGAAGGGGATTATTTTTCGAGCTATTATTGACCCTACTCGAAAGTCAGGGTTCGACAGTCTAAGCGATGCGGAGATGTACTTTCACCTGCTTTCTACAATCATACACTACAACTCAAGCAGAAGTGAATCTGTGAATATATGCAGCATGCTAGAACACACATCACTTGACTGCGATGAGCTCCTCCAGTCAACCAATAATGCATGTTTTCAATCATTGGAGAAGCAACTTATCTTGGCATTGTCACCCATCATTCGAAATCCGTCATGCAGGGTATTATTGGGGGTCCTCACGGGCGTTAGGAATGACCTGCAGGTACATCAGATAAAAATGCCACAGTCCCCTAGGGTAACAATCTACAAAGAAGTAAGATCGAAATATCTAGATGGATCGAAATCCATTATGCAAAATCTTCCTATGCCAACTCCTGCAGTCAAAACTTTGTATGCTGGTACTGAAAAAAAACTTCCTTTGCACACATACCAGCAAATCAGATTCTAAATCATTTTCTTGCTCTTGGATATGATTGCTACTTCTATAGAGCAGGATTTGAAGAAGACTGGGTCGAATGTGGGAATGGAACATGCTCATTGTTAAGTGAGGACAATCCACATTGTGACTTTTACAAGAATCACAGAGCTATGTCAAGGAGATGATGACGAACAACCCCAGCATACCCAAAGACACTCGTGTCGTTACCCTCCAAGTTTGGTCAGACAGTTTTGAAGCACACAATGTGAAAGGCAACATCAATTCAATTCTCTTCAGGTTATAACCGTGAAATTGAGGGACAAAAGATCAAACTCTACCTTACTCTTTTGCTTCAAAACATTTAATGATCGTAAAATATTAGTCGCTCTTGAAAGAATTGTTGGAGCTGCGAGAAGTGACAATGCGGTACTGGGGAAAGGACAAGCAAATCATTCCAACTGTTGCTTTGTTGGAATTAGTGAGCAATGATTACCGGAAAGGTGTTTCAACACCACGATTTCTCAGAAAGGAACCTACACCAAGAGATTTGGGCATTCATCCATGTATGACAAGCTCACAACTCCATCTTGTGCACAATGCCAGATTCAAAGGATGGAAATTCTTCTGGACGAATCGAGGAATACATCGGTCAGACCATGTGAAACTTGTTCTGATTGGTGGTCAAACGTTGACCGTGGGAATAAGTATCCCATCCCACCGGTGGTGATATCACTAAGGTTGGTGCGGTGGAGTTGTCATTTGAATTAATAACCAATTCTCTCAAAGATCTTCAGGTTTGGTACAGTGAGAACAAATCTCAACCGGTGCATCCAAATATGCCAAAAGTACATGCAAGTGCTGGGACTGGGTGCTGGGTTGAATGATGAGATCATGAAGACCATGAGACAAGGGCAGCCTATAGTTGAATCAGAGATATATCCTGAAATCTTCAAGGGCTTTAAAGACCTTCACATTGAACTCAATATGTTTCCATCGATGCCCATGCACATGTGCTTCCTTGGTGTAGAAAAGACATTGATTGATCAAACCAAAAATATAATTCTCAGTGGAAAGATACCTGCACAGGGAACCTAACCCAGGCAATGCGAGGACGGCAACAGGCTTTAAACAAAGTTTCTATTGACTGGTGTCTTCCAATGCATTTGGAGAAGGAAAGAATGATATAGGTCATGGTAATTGGCAGTCAGATCATTGCCTAGCATTCACTCGGATATCCTTATTTCAGTTTGCTGATTTAGACGGTATTTCTGGTCTCGTTTACCCACACAATTGAAACGTGTTATTGCTTCCTTCAGGCATGCGAGTTGTGTGGTTTTGCTTAATATCAAACATGTTTTGCGATGTTGGTTTCGCATCAACAAATAGGATTGATCATTTAATCCGGATGTTCCTTTCCAGTTGCAAGGATTTCTCAGACCACTCCAAAGAATCTGGGTGTTGTCCATTCTATGCTGATCAATCCAATATATTCAGCCTTCTTAACTGCCGTCCATCATAAAGGTATGGGCCTCTCCCGGAATCTGGGAGGGAGGGATGAAGCCTTTGTCAAATGTGTGAAGGCAGAAATATCAACAATGCGCTATCGAACTTCTCACCTCCTCTCTTTACTTATGAAGTTACTACAAACAAAAACATTGAATTATCTCAATCAGAGCAACCCATTAGACAATTGCAAGGTTTACGGAAGAACAAACAATGTTAGGATTTACCCCAGAGGAAGAAATTGCCTGGAACCTAACATGATATTAGATCAGGAGATATTTGTCAGTGGCTTGGTCGGCGTCAGTGATGGTCTTTTGTTTGCTTCGAGGAAAATGCTGGAAAAGGAATCAAATTGTTTCCTGTTATATTTCAAGATAATAGAGGAGAGTGGCGCCTAAACATGTGGTATGCGAGCGAAGCTCAGTCCTCGTTACATATCTGTCGAGATCGTTCAGAATTGAGGGATACTTGCAAAGACTACTTTTGATGCTTCGGCATGGCATCGAAAGAAACTTATGGACAGCAATATGCAGAAGTTGGCGTGTCCGCAATGACACAGGTATGTTGGCACTTCCTTGTCCTCAGAAGAGAATACTGACCTTAGAGGAGTGCTTATCTTAGGCAATATAATCTGTACAAAGAGGCATGAGTTATGATAGCCTACAAAGTTGGTTTCCGATGGATTGTTACTTCAGAGAAGTACCTACAAATCACCATAAATTTGTAATAAAAGAAACAACAAACAAGGTTTAGAGTATTTAACGGGTTCCCCTCTTCAGCAGAAATGTCCCACAATCAAGAATTTTGTCACTCCATGTAATCAATGTCAACAGGAAGGGAAGTATGTTCTTTAATTGTCATAGAGCCCAATAACAGCACTTTTTGTCCATGTCTATAACGATCTATCAATGTCACCGTAATGTATCCATGCAACCCCTGATCGTCACAAGCTTGGGCGGGTCAACTGAGTCATGAAGAAAGCCGAACACATGGAGCCATCGATGGATGATTCTACATTCACTCTCAAAATTAGCCACAGTGTACTCATGATCGTAATGCACCCTAAAATTCATGTCCTCGAAATTTTCTTCAATGCTCCTGTTGGTGAAGGCAATATCGAAAAATCAATACCACTGGCACGTCTATTAAGACAATCAACCCCAAGACTGTGCCAGTACTCTTTTTGCTGATACCTTACATTCTATAATTCCCTCCTCCCATGACATCGAGTTGTAGGGATCATGGCCTCGAGCTAAATACCCATGCAAGCAACTTAAGGTAGGGCCCCATTTCTCCCGAAAAATCTTAAGGGTTGGACTCCTGTCGAGGAAGAGCAGTCGTCTCCATTGTGTGTTGTCCTCATGTCTGCAAGCAGAATCCATAATTTCTAAGGAGGTGGCGTCTGCCCCGTAATATTTCTTTGCAATTCTGTGCCATATGTGGTCTGCTGTGTCTGGATCCTGGTTGAGTATTTCGTCCCATTGTTTGCAAGTTTGTGAAAGCAAATACACCCCATCGTCATTGCAGCAAATTCCATGATTCTGGTTTGTATATCAGATTCTACAGTTGTCTGCCAAAGCGAGCATGAAACATGCGTCACTGCTGCAATTGCATTGGTGCGCCATTGCATTGGAATCCATTTTCAGAAGCGATGCATTAGTGTTATTGTATTTGAGTCTTTTCCTTTGACATCGCGAATGGCGAAGGGAAGGGCTCATCTGGGCATAAAATCAAGATCAAAGAACCGTCGGTCGTAAACTCACTTGAGCGGTCGCTCTTTCTGATGTCCCTCGTCCCCCAGGTCTCATCTGCAGACATTGTTAGTCTCCAGCCCTCCTGTGCGTCGCGCATCGCATCTTCTCCCCAGCAAAATTCATCAATCTGAGAGGCTTCATCCTCTGTCGCGGCACAGTGGTTGATGTGGTCACACCTTCATCATCTGTCACATGCTTGCTAACAGTGTGTTCCTCATCATGGGCGGGCACACTTTGTCCAGTGTTGCTGCTAGCGGTTGTGTTCTTTGACATTGTCGATAAAGGGAAGGGAACCTGTCGGGATTTTGGGCAACATGCATGACTTGAATTCAGAATTCAGCTTCTTTGTATGTCAATGAATAAATTGAGACAGAAATGTACCTCTAAATTACCATAAATTTGAATAACAAAATATAAGATTTAGAGTCAGCTAAAGTATTTATAACCTATACAGAAACACATATTAATTTATTCCTATGATATTATCATAGGGCGTCATGTATATCACAAGGTACAAGATATTATGTTATGGGTATTAGTATTTTAAACATTAAACAGCATGACAGAAAACAGAAACATGATGTCTATCCGGAAAAACCAACACCAACCTTCACGTGGCACATGATTCAGACGGGCAACAATTCACGCAGCACATGATTCACGACGTGCAACAGGAAAGTGTGAAGGCAGGACCAGGGACACATCGATAGTCGAGACCTCATTTTCAGGGAGGATTGCAGCGGCTAATGCCAACGTCCACGACAACATATTTTCCTCGACGGACCACAACAACCTGCAACACATCGTGAGTAGAAGACATCTTCTTGGAGGTTTGCAAGCGGCGCAGTGTCTGTGTTTGTTTTATGCAGACGTCGCGCAACTTTGTCTTTGTCAACCGTTGGACGTCGCTCCTAACAGCGATCTCTGGCCCTGACCACTCAGGCATGCCAGTAAGGCGTGCAGGGGGACAGTTTTCTCCTGGCATGACGCTAGCGGGAGCAGGTAGCTGAGGTGACATTGTCTTGGGTGTCTGGGAGGCGTTATTTTCTATAGCAATCGAGCAGTGGCTGTGTTTGCTTTAGCATTACTTTCAACCGACGACACGCGCAGCACATCTGTCTTGTGTTTTCTGGGAGGGCGTTATTTCTATAGCGATCAGCAGTGGCTGTGTTTGCTATTACCCCGTCCCGCAACTTTGTCTTTGTCGCTGACGCCGCTCTGAAGCGATCTGGCCTGACGCCAGGCATGTAAGGCGGAGGGACGTTTCTCCTCGGGCGAGCGGGCGTAGCGAGAACAAGGTAGCTGAGGGTGACATTGTCTTGGGTGTCTGGGAGGGACGTTATTTTCTATAGCGATCGAGCAGTGGCTGTGTTTGCTTTGCGGGATTACTTGAACCCCATCGCGCAACTTTGTCTTTATCGGTTGGTTGTCGGCGCTCCTAACCGGCGCGATCTCTGGCCTGACCACTCAGGCCAGTACGTAGAGGGGACAGTTTTCTCCTCGGCAACTGACTAGCAGGACAAGTAGTGAGCATTGTCTTGGTTGTCTGGGAGGGACGTTATTTTCTATAGCGATCAAGCAGTGGCTGTGTTTACTGGGATTACTAGACCGTAACTGGGCATTGGGCGACTCGACAGTCTCTGCCCTGACCTCGGGCATTGTAAGCGTAGGGGGACAGTTTTCTCTGCGTACGTTGGAGGAGCAAGGTAGCTGAGGTGACATTGTCTTGGTTGTCTGGAGGCGTTATTTTCTATAGCGATCGAGCAGTGGCTGTGTTTGCTTTGCGGGATTACTTGAACCCGTCAGCAACTTTGTCTTTGTCGGCTGGTGACGTCGCGCTCCTAACCGACGCGATCTCTGGCCCTGACCACTCAGGCATCGCCAGTAAGGCGTAAGGGGACAGTTTTCTCCTCGGCGACGGCACGGCGCTAGCGGGGTGTGTGGTGGGTTAAAAGCTATGATGACAACTCCAAAATCACCATCGATGCATTTAGAGGCGTGCAAGGGGATGGTATTAGTTTAAATAGGGGATCATCACTATCTGCAGAATCGCCGGATCGGAGTTTCCTTGATGCGATTTCCAACTTCAAGTTTGTAGAGTGTCATGGACTTGCAACTACATTAGTAATGTACAAGGAATCTGCTCCCACACAATGTCTTGTCACCACTGACCTTTTTGAGAGGACGTGGTATCTTGCTCGGACAACCATCGCTTACTCACATCTATTCACTGTGTGGAAGAGACTTGTATCTGGAAAAAGTAGATCGGAAATCAATGATCTTGATAAGTGGTTGACTTATCGTCTCGTCATCGGTTACACATGATCAGGGTATCGTCACAGTAAACTCGACCGCAAAGATAGTGACCTATCAGTTGACATGCCTTGTCATGTTTTGGGGTATACCGGCTGTAGTCTAGATGACTTTGACAAACACGGAGAGAAGAGGTCGTAAAATTTCAGTTTATAATCGTTTCAGTGAAAGGCGATAACATTCTTTAAACGGAATAAGTACCAAAAAGATCTCATTCAACACATCAGAAGCTACACGAATCTCGTTCATGAGGAATATATGAAGACGGTCAGGTTAATGGGTTGGAGGCTATTCGACTTGTTGGGACTTCGCAACCAGCCCTTTTCTGATCATATCGAAGCGTTGCCCCTCAATTTTCAAATGGCCCATTGGGAATTGTTGTACAACAACGGGAAAAGCCTTGGGCGAAGGAGGAACAAAAAAAATTATGGAGCGAATCAAACAAATGCCGAAAAGTCCAGTCGATAGACCAGCCAAAATTCCATCAAAGCCAGCGAGACCAACAAGCGTAAGAAACACCTCTGCTCGAACAGCGAGCCGTCACCTCCTACCCCCTTCTTTCAGTTCTCCCTGAAACTCCCGAAATGGCACTACAACTATGGCATGGTGAAATGCCAAATCTTCCACATCAGGCTATGGCTCTCTATGCTACTACAGAGAGCGACAAGTTGAGGCAGAGGAGTGCCACCAACACCCTCAGTAATATCAATGCGAGTCTGATCGCTGGAAAAGCAAGTCGTCTCCATGAGGTAAATAATGGTTATGATAGTGATGTGGCGTGGGCAAGGTTCCCAAGAAGAGAAGGACACCACGTACCATGGTGTCAGTGGCAGAGGAAAAATTCATTTTAAATCTCCACACCTGCATATCAATGCATCTAGGTTTCCATGCTCCATGTAACGACGATGAATGGTGTTATTGTCCTCTCTCGAGAATTGTGAACCAAAAATGGCATGAGGCTGTGGGGTTCGATTCAGAGTTGGTGGAAAGTTTCTGCAGCAGTAACAAATCATTTCGTCCATCTAATCTTGTTTCACACATAAAAGAGGCACACAAGAACATCCTCGGCACAGCCGTTGCTATCTACCTTGGCGACTTGTGCGAAAATGCACTGGGGGATGGTGAGTTCATTAGAGTGCAAGCGAGAAAACAATGATCAAGAGCTCTGTCGTTGTGTTAACATCGATGAATTCCATGGATTTATTATTTTAGACATCAAACACTATAGATTACTCCAGGAAGACTCACTAGAATGCAAACAATCACTTGCAGAGGCCAGGAAAAGAGACACCAATTTCCTGGAATCCTTCGTTGAGGAGAAGGCAATCCCTTGGCAGTTTGCCTTGGATGGCGTCAGGTACACAATGACATGCGCAATGGACACTAGCCTGATGACCCTTTTTCTTTTGTGGCATCGAAAAGTACTTCCTACTATTGCAATCAGGAGGCATCCTCCGCCCTTGGCAGATATTTTGAAACATGTTAAAGGCGGGGGAACATGCTCTGGCAAGAAAACTTTGGATAGACAAGAGTATCGAAGGTACACGTGTGTTTGGACGGTCCAACAAAGGTGACAACCCATTCAACTGTATGGCCACTTTATGTGATGCTATGTTCTGGTGCAGACTCCTAAGATTTGACCAGAAAGAAGTAACTTACGAGTGTTCAAAGTGTAACGCTCCAAAGCGTGTTGCAAAGAGGCGGAATGAGTATAAAGTCGGTACAACTATCTACTCAAATATATCGCACCCCCAACAAGACATGTTAAAGAGAAAAGGTTATGATGGAAAAATTGCAATTCCTTGTCCTATGATGCAATCACTCCGGATTGATAGTGACGACAACTTGAGAGTGGACAAATGCAACAACCCATGCCAGCATGAGATAATTGTGACTAGCGCTCCGTGGATTCTCTGCTTCATTTGTGAGCTCAACATGAGCTGACAGCGGCGTAAAAGTGATCCCTCGGGTGTCGACTCTCTATACTCGCTGCAGCGTTTTTTTACCTTTGGAGGGTATCTTTATTCTCTTGCCGCAGTGCTTTTTGCTGATGGTGGACATTTCTGCAGCATTGTTGCCCCAATAAGGGGTCAACATAGAGGGTGAAGGGGAGGGGGCATACATGTTTCGTTCCCATGGGTTGTACAAAAAAGATAGTTGGCGGTGACTATGATATACCCTCAGCTTTTGTTGTCAAGTCAGGTGCAGTCATCAGAGAAAAATACTCGAGAGGCAGTGGTGACTGGATCATCCCTATGGGGCACTAGATTCTGCCATTTGGAAGGAGTCAGTGCATTTGATTGCAAAACATTTGGGGGTGACAAACAGAACAAATGTTGTTATCGATGAGAAATCCAACTCGGAGAAATCCACCAGAACCCATACACCTTCTCCTTCCAAGATTTATGCCTCCAAGACAATCATTGATGACGATGGTGAACATGATGATGATGTCTCATATGGTGCCTACTGTTGTAGCTTTCTGCTTAATTTTTATTTTAAATGAGAGAGGGTGGAGCTTAAACCAGATCTAGTTCCAAATTTCAACTTCCTCTTCTGGGGAAAAAAAATCCCCCTGATTTTTTTAACTGCTAAGGCTATTAAAACAAACGGCTAAAAATCGATGACTGATGAGATGAGCAATAAGGTGTACAGCGTCAGTTGCGAGGTTGATCCGCTTAGCTATGAAAAGGCCCAGATAAATACTCTGCTAGAAATTTGAATCTGTCTCTGTTGTCTTTGCCCGTTGAGTCTATATCAAATTTGCTTCTGAGTTCGGGATGCCCTTGTGAGAGAACACAATATTCCGGTGCTCCTTACATTCAATGTAGCTCTTGCTACAAGGTTTATCATGTTGAATGCTTCTTCGCATACGTCAAGCATCTAAATGGAGAAAAAATTAAATGCCAAGGCTGTAACAAGGAAGTTGGTCGTGATGTAGATGTGCTCTTGCTCCCACCCAGGCGTCAGATACCCGAAGATTATAGAGAATTCATCAACGACGGTGTTTTAGTTCTAGACTTCTTGAAGTGTGGCGACATGTCTAAGGAAAGAGGAAAGACATCCGAAAATCGCGGGTTAACTCACTTGCCCAAAAATATGGAAAGTCTTGGGCATTTGTATCTCCTTACCCAAACATTTTGGATGAGTCGCCTGTCGAATCCTTGGGCAAAAGCAATGAGTTGCCGACGAAAGAAATAGCGAAACCATCATCTGATACTCGATCCGATAGTCTGTCCGCTGATGACATGACAAAGGATGTGGGTTGCGAAAAATCTTCGATGTCGACCCAAACTGCTGGCGAGACTGTGGTTCCGTCCACCGATGACAAGGCGAATGAGACGTCCCAAACGCCTTGTGATGTCTCAAAAGTGTCCGCCCCGGGTGAATCTGCTGTCAAAGCCGCATTTCCTTCCGACAACGACGAGGCGAATGAGGAGTCACAAACAAACGATATCTCAAAATCACCTCCCAATACGGATGCAAATAACCTGTCCAACGTGATGGAAAGGATGCACATTTCAACAATTGATAAGTCCATCACGGAAGAAGTCACAACACTATCTACCAACGCAGATATCCCTTCCGCTACTAACAACGAGATAGAAGGTGTCGGCCGTGAGACATCTTCCACGCCAGCTGGATCTGCTTCCGAAGCTGTGGTTTCTACTGGTGACGGCGATAAGATTGAGGAGCCCAAAACAAAAGATGTCTTGCAACCATCTGTCTCTGGTGGTGCGAGCCGTTCCCATGCGACACATGAAAACTTCACGACTAGTGAAACAAATGTTGTCTCAAAATCATCGGCCTCTGGTGATGTGAACGTTTCCGTGATATGCAAAGAAGGCACTAAGGGAAAGCTATTTTAAGGACTATTGTCGAATGTACCCAAATACGGAAATAGTCTGATCACATTATATACAGAAATTTCGATGACTGGAGACATGTCAGGGAAAAGCCATTAAAGGCGCTCGCCACTGTTAAGAACCTGATCACCAACAATCACCTGCACTATGACAACAGGACATCTCCTTCCGATAATGAGTCCGATGATCAGGACGATTACTGTGGCAACAAACCAGTCAGGAAAACAAATTTGGACGATGGTGATAAAGCATTCTTCACCAGTCTACCAACCTGTTACTCACTGTATTTGGCCTTTGACTCAAATGATAAGTTGTCCAGCTATTGTCCATTCTCGCCACACAACAGAGTTTTAAGGCTTCAGAACAATTCTTCTTTGGAAACAGTTCTTAATGGATGTGAATGCTCTGGTGGAACATTCGGGGCAGATGGGGCTTACTTACAGCATATATATGAACCGCACTCAAGTGGTTGGTGTGGTAAGGGTGGGGAGTTGCTTCTACAAGAATTGTACCCCCTTTTGTCGCCCAGATCCGTGAAGGGGTCCACCTTCAACAAAACTGGAAAGAAGAATCGAATGAGGAGAAGAAGTCGGAACAACTTCCTGCTCGAGACCTAGTTCGCCAAAAAGAATGAGGAATACCGCGGCAGCCGTATTGCTAGCTCCTCCCTTGTTCAAATCACCTGTCTGCCTCGGACGCAGGTCAAAGAAGAACTGACACTTGGCAACGATAACGAGCCAAATCAAGATTTAGCAAAATCTCAGTGTGATGTGGAAGATGATAAAAAGCACTTTAGGGGGTAAAAACGGGGTTGCACTGTCATCGCTTAATACGATAGAATCCTCCCGAAGAAGGGGGCTTTGGGATACGCAAGCAATCAGAACGTCAACGAAACCTCTAAAACTCAAACGCTGAGGAAAAGAAAGGTCATGGCGATACATCGTTGTTCGCGAACGGAGCGCCGCGCGCTAAGGGCCATGTTGCGGAAGCTAGACAAATCAACATGATAGTCATAAGCAAATCGGATATCTAATTTTATGAGTATGATTGTGTGCTTGCACACATGCATTTGGATGGCTTGGAATTTTGGTGGTTCGGGATTCGGGCCTAGTACTACAGTACTTAGGTGGATACCATAGTGTGGTAACATCACACTTTGCGGAGCTCAAATGGAAAGGAGTGAAGAAAGAACGTGAGATTAAGCGGCGGCGCCGCTGGTCGTGGGGAGAGGCAGTCTTGGCGGAGCATCTCGAGTACGACTAGAGGTGTAATGAACTCGCGGCGTATGTTCTGATGATGTTTGGCAGAGTGATGTTTGGTCCAGTAATCAGCATAATTGCTGTGGCCGGGGCGCCAGTAAATTCGAAATTGTTCTTGGCATTCGCGATCGCGGAACCAGTGGAAGCGCATGTCCATGGCCTTGGTGCGCTTGGGTTGTACTTTCCCATTGGTGACTGCTTCGCCATGGCATTGTCGGTTTGGAGCGGTGTGGCGGGTTGCTTGTGGCTAAGTTCCATGAGTATGATGCGTATGTAGACAGCTTCCCGGGCGGTAATGAACAACGCAGCCAGTTCGGCTTCAGTAGCGGACGCCATGACGTGTTTAATGATGTGGGCAATGTTGAGGATCGCCCCATTGTTGGGAGGTATATCTGCATTGGAGGAAAGGAAGAAGTGGCCGCCTGCGCGACCGCGGGCCTGTGGTTCACTGAGGTAGCTGGCGCCACTGTGTGCAGCAAGAACCATATCGCTAGCATGGTAGGTGAGAACCGCTTCTTCTTGCGTGGCCAGGTAGTCGAGGAGTTGTAGTGTTTGTGTCATGGTGGGGCCGCAGACTGGGAGGCAATGGCACTGATTGGACATAGGAGGGGAGAGTCGACGGCGCGTCCGAGAAAGAGTAGTTTCCCACAGACTTGTTGGATGAATTTCTTGCCCTTCTTGTCCAGCAGCGGTGAAGTGGAAGGCGGTGCGGCGTATTGTTTCTTAGCGCCGTATTTGATGGGTTTGGTAGGGAAAGGAGAGTGTTGTGGTTCGCTTGGTGGCTTGTGGTGGAATTGTTTGAGCGCCTTGGCTTTGTAACCTGGCATTGACAGGTGGACTTTGCGGTTGTTGTAGTCCCAGTCCAATCGTATCCCAATGTAGCGGTTACCAGTCCAATCGGTGCTGAGGGGGTAGTAAGATTCGACACGGATTTTAGGTGTAATGCGTGTTCCTTACCAACATACTTGACCCCAAAGTCATCGACGACCAGAGTGAACCATATTGGTCGCCATTTGTGTGACCACAGTCCTGGTACAAGCTTGCTTTGTTGGTAGCCGTGTTTGTTAAGTCGCTCGAGTAGTTCGTTGGCTATGAGTCCGCATGCGGGAGTCCGCACATTCCAAGGACGATAATGATGTACACGCAGTCGCCGGGTTCCACGAGATCACGGAGCTTGTATTCGGTGATGATTTCTTCTGGGATGTCGGAGAGTTTCATCCGGATGTACTCTGGACGGTAAGTGGAGTGTTGAGGTAGAAGTTGGAAATGTCCATGGTCATGAAGCGTGCTTTGGCGGTGGAAATTACACTGTTGAATAGAATCTTGGCAGCGAGCATGTCGGCGGTGGGTGTGGCAACCTCGCCTGGGTAGTTGATCCGTCCCCTCCCACGACGAGGCGGAGCGATTGGGTTCTTTCTTTTCAGGTCGTATGGTGCATACGAATTGACCGTACGTGATGTCTTTGAGTCGGTTTTTGGGGATGTCTCGTTTTGGATGAAGCGTATGGTGTTGGTTCCTTTACCCTGCCGCCGACGCCGTTAGCCAAGCGGCCAAATTCGTTGGCAGAGGATTTGGTCCAGTCGCCGTGGTATGCTGGGTGTCGGAGGAGCGCGCGGTAATTGAGGAGCGTGCCAGTGTCTTGGTCCAGGACCGCTAGGGCCCGGTGGACTTCTTTGTCAACCCGCTTCATGCGCTTGGATAAGATGGGAATGGGTTTGGGAATGCGTGAGACACGCGTTGCGCGGGTGCTTGTTGCTGGGGCGGCAAGGAGTTTGGCTTTGGCTGCGGTGTGTGAACGAGTGTTGCGAGCAGGAGCTGAGTCAGGGACAGCTGCATGCTTCGGGAGTTTGCGGCGTTTGGTTTTGGGAGTGGGGCGAGCGCGGGGATGGCAACTGGTGTGGTCGATGTCGGGTTGGGCTGGTTGGTCATGGAGCGTGTGACGCGGTGTGTGGCCGTGTCAGGAGTTGGCAGCACCCTTGGAAGGCTGGTGGTGGTGCTGGTCGTGCGCACCCTTGGAACACAATCAGCGATGTTTGAGGTGGATGCGGTGATGTCGAGTAGTGCTTTGAGGTCAGCGATGTCCTTGGTCGGAGCTGTGATGCCTTTGAGTGCAGCAGCACACGCCGAAACGGCCTGCATGAGTTTGTCAGTGGGGGTGAGGGAAGGGTGAGTGATGGACTTGTGTTGGAAGACCACTGTGTCGCTGAGGCGTTCACTGTTGGTGGACTTGATGTGGCATCGATGCGCGCGGTAATGCTCAGGGGATGTGCTGAGGTACCAGCCGCCGATGGAGTGGAATGCCCATGTGCCGCGCGCCGGACTTTTCATGCACTTGAACACTACAGCCCATGGGTGCAAGCGGCATCTTGTTGTAGTCGAAGGGCCCATTCAAATGCGCGTAGGCGGAAACCGTTGGTGTGGCGTTGGACTGTCGGAGTAGGTTGATGGTAATCTCGGCTTGGGGAAGTAGTTTGTCCCATAGTTTCATTGGGAAGTCGCCGGCGACGCCTGCGAGGATACTCAGGAAGTGAGATTTGAAATTGCGTATAGCTACCTCTGCTGCATTCCTGCGGTGGCAGCCTGGTGGCACTAATTCGTAGGTCATTTTGTAGGTGTCGGTGATGAGTGTTTTCATGGCAGTGGAGATTTCATTGTCAAGGACGTGTTTGCTGGGAACAACGCCTGCTCGATGAAGCCTGGTGATGAGTGTTGAGTAGGCGCTGGTGAGTTCGAGGTCAGTTCGATTCTTAATGGGCTCGACGAGGATAGCGCTCGAAGTCGATGTCGACCATGACCATGAGGTAATGGTTGCCTGATGAGGAGCGGTGAGGGAATTGTCCTGTTTGGTCTGAGAAAATGGTGTCACGTGTATCGTAGACGTGAGTGTATACGCCGCGTAGTTTGCGGCCGACGAGTTGGGGAGACTGGAAGGTTTCGAGAGGAATTGGTTTCGGTTTGGTGGACCTGACGTTCTTGCGGCATTGGTTGAGGTGCCCTTTGGGAGTCTCCACTGTCTCTGGGAAGTATTTCTGCACGCTGCGGGAGGTGAGCAGTGGCCACCCGATGAAGTTGTCGGCCTGGACGGCCTTGAGCCAGGTGGACTTGACGGGTATCCACACACCGCATGCATCCATCTGATGGCTTGTTCGGTGGATGGGAGGTCGATACGCTGTTGGCGTGTCGGAGTGTTTGTCTTGCTTTCTTGAGGGGCGCCGCGGTTGCCACCGTCCCTTGTGTTGGGTGAGTGGGATGCGGTACCGCCCTTGAGCCGCCGCGGGCACCGATGAGGAGGGGTTCGCCTTGGCAAGTGATGAGCACGCCAGTGTCTTTGTGCACAGTGACGCCGGACTGGGTGAAGATCGCGATGGTCCCATCGTCACAGGTTTTACCTACGCCATGAGCGACTGTGGGAAATCGGCAAATGAATCGGCGAGCACAGCATTAGGGGAAAGTTGAGGAAAAGGCAATTGGCTGACGATGTCGCCGTGCTGGTGCTGCCGCTGGCGACGCCAACCCGCCGGGTGGAGGACCGCAGAATAGGGAGCCCCGCAGCGAGGCGGTCTGTTTCGGATAGGTAGTGGCTGTCGGCGCCAGAATCAAAGGTGATTAGTGGTGTGGTGGCTTTTGAGTCGGGGCGCCGGATTTGTGGGTGGGCGGCGGCGGACGGGTCTGGTGGTGGATAGATTGTTCAGGGTGCGGCGTATGGTTGTTGCCAGCGCCTGTCCATGGGAGATTTGTTGGTGTTTCCTGGGATGCATTGTGTGGGCTGTGTCGATAGCCCGTCTGTTGCGTGGATGTGGTGTCGGCTTTGGCCTTGGTGGTTCTCTCGCCCTCTGCCCATGAGATGTGGTGGTCCAAGAGAGTAGCTTCGTTGAGGAGGCAAAGGCGCTCGTGCCTGGCGCTCCAGAGCTTTGCGTTGGGCTTTGTGTTTGAAGTTGCTGGGGATGGGAGTGGGTTGGGGTAGTTTGGGTGAAAGGGAGAATTGGTGAGTGCTGGGTATGGTTGAAGTGTGGGATGGGTCTGCAGCGTATTGTGGTAGAGTACTATAGTAGTTGGAGACAGAGGTATAAAAAGGAGATTTGTTGTTAGATATAAGTTTAAAAGAATCTAGCTGTCCTTTCCGTATCCATCCGTCTGTTGAAGTATTCCCACTCGCCGCCCACACCGCCAATCACCGCCGCTTCACTGGGGTACCCACCCATGTCGGCTGCAAATTTGTGCCTGGGCACATACGCGATTTCCATCTCGCCGCATATCCACTTCCCACGGTATCCCTTGTATCGCTTGTTCCAGAAACAGCGGTCTTCTGGAGTTTTGGGGTGCGGCTTTGGGCGCAAATTTCTTGCAATGCTGGCAAGGGTTGGGCGGATGCCGAGAGTTGCTGCGTTGTTCCTCGCTGGCCACCGCCTGCCTCCACGCCGATTGTTTGCTTCGTTGTCGCGTCCCACGGTCACGATGGCGATTGTTGTGTTTTGTGGAAGAGTCGCTATCAGTTTGACTGCGGAGGCTGCCTCGGTGTGCTCGGTGTCGGATGCATCGGTTGCTGTTGGAGGAGTTGGGTGAGGAGGGAGACTTGATTGAGACGGCGTTGGCGGTGCCGGTGGGAGCTGGGGCATCGCTGAGCTTTGCGACGCCGCCGGCGCGGGCGAAGTTCTTTAGCATTGCTGCTACGGTGGCGTTATGGGCGTGGTTGTAGGTGAACCTGCGCCGGATGGTTTGGAGGGTTGGGCGAATTCACGCCCCAGTCGTGACTGCTTGCAATGTCGATGTTTGCGCGAGAGTACGAGGGCGAGTTGAGAGTCATCGACGGTGATGCCGTAGGCAGTCATTCTACCTGCTTTGGCGCGAAGGAGCTCCATGTTGGCGGAGACTTTTTGCGGAAGTCAAATTCGAATTGGATGACATGTAGGAGTTGGGCGAGGACGCCGCTGGAGTTTGGGCGATCGCTTTGACGACGGCGCAAGGACTTCTTCGAGGAGCCAGTCGCCGATGTCAAGGTCGGAGCCGCCGGCAGTTTTGAGGACTGCGCCGGTGACGCCCGAACCGACTTTGGCGGTGATGGCTTCGGGCGGCGCTCTTTGGCCCCGATGACGCCTGGTTGATGAGGTTGATTCGTCGGCTTCGCCTTGTGCGCGCGGCGCGGCTGTCGATGGCGGAGGCACGATGGAGCTGCCTGTGGACGCGGCGGCCGCGGCGCTTTGGCGCATCGGGACAGACTTCGCCGCTGCGACGGAGGTCGCTTTAATCAAGCGATTTCGCTGGCGGCGGCGCAGAGTTTGAACATCCCGCTGCCGTCTCCGGGTTGTAGGTCTCGCGGAGGACTCGGTGGATGCCGGCGAATGTCGTGGCGGCGCCGTGGTCGTACTCGCCCATTGTCTGTCGCTGGAAGGGTCAGTTTGATGCTCGCGCAACATGCTCGCGGTGTGGTGGCTCGGCTGTGAAGCACGCATCAGCCATGTTTGGGCTGGTTTTCGCGAGAAAAATTAGATATCTGCGGAAGCTAGACAAATCAACATGATAGTCATAAGCAAATCGGATATCTAATTTTATGAGTATGATTGTGTGCTTGCACACATGCATTTGGATGGCTTGGAATTTCGGTGGTTCCGGGATTCGGCCTAGTACTACAGTACTTAGGTGGATACCATAGTGTGGTAACATCAGAAGATTGACCTATTGCATTGCCTCAGCAAATGCTGGAACAAACCATTAAGTGATAACATCAAGTAATGGGACATCCTGGTGAAAAGAGTCTGCGTGAAATGCTCCAGCAGTGGTACCACCACACCAAGCTCAGAGACACTGTTGACAGGTTCAAGTGTGAGCACTGCCAAAGACACAAGCTGCCTGGCAAAGGTTACGGCCTACTGCCCAAAAGGGAAATGCAAATAGCACCCTGGGAAGAAGTCGCAATTAAGTTGATTGGCCATGGGCAGCCAAGGTCAACAACAGAAAGGTGGAATTTAATGTGCTTGTGTGTAGTGACACAGTGTTCAATTTAGTCAAGTTGATCAGGATTGACAACAAGACCTCATGTCACATAATGAACAAGTTCATACAGAGTTGGCGTTCCTGCTATTCACACCTTAGTTGTTGCATACATGCCAGAGGTAGGGAGTTCATTGGAGGCACCTTCCAATGGCTGCTCCATAGCTTTGACATTAAAGGTGTGCAGTCAGAGCTAAGAATCTGCAGTCAAATTTGATTTGGGATGGGCAATGTTTTACAAGGAATGATTTATAGCAATCCACCACAGAATATGACACAGGCCAGAGGTATTGTTGACCAGGTTGGTGACTGCAATGCATGCCATGCTAGTGACTATTGCCTCTAGATTAGGTAGCATGCCAGTGGCTCTCACATTTAGCCTTGACATGTTCTTGAATGTCCAGCTGATTGTGGTCTGGAAAGCCATAGCACAGTGCTGTGAAGAGTATGTCAATGACAACATATGTCACGCCAATAGGAAGCAACATCAATATGACTATGCTCCAGGTCAGAAAGTTCTAAGGAAAGCGCATGACCTGGCTAAGCTGGGAGTAAGAACTACTGGTCCTTGCAACATAGAGAAAGCCCATGTTAATGGCATGCTCACCATTGAGTTGTGCCCTGGAATCACCGAGTCCCCTCAACATAAGTAATATTATTCTAACAATGAATGTGAGTGACTTTGTATGCTTGAAGCTTTTCAAGGCTCCCCCACCCCCGTTGAAGACAAGGCACCAACACCTTCTGCTGTAGAGGTTTTCAAGTTGTCCTTCAGGGAGATGTTGGGGGATGAAGCGATCCTCTTTTTTATACCACTGTATTTGTTTTGTCTATGGCTGAGCAAGTCTTGCCATGGAAGGGAAGAGTGTCGTACCCATGCCTGTCCTACTCTCCATTATGGGTGCCGAGGCTTATCTGTAATCTAGCCTAGGTAAGGACACAGCAGATGCTCATGTAGCCATTTATGTTCTGGTGTCCTGGAGGAACCAAACAGATGAATGAGGTCTAAAGACAGACATTGGCACTCTCGTGTGTGAGTAAGAAAAGAATTCCTTCACAACCAGAACAACTGTAGATCATAATTCTAAATCTAAGGTTGATGTTAATACGTCACTGTTCTCTTCAATTAAATAGTTAACTACCTCACATTTACCAACTTGATACGGCAGAATGATGAGTTGTCCATCTTGTGGCATAAAGAGTGGCATCATTAGGGGGGAGGGGGTGGTGCATATATCAATTTTAGAGGCTCTGCAAACCTGTCAATACATCGGGCAGGGGCAAGCAGCAAGGGAAGGCAACCACTGCTTCCCCAATGACCAATGGCAAAGGCAGTGGCCACAGCAAAGACAGTCTGGGTTGATTACCATGTGATATAAAGATACAATACCAATGTTGTATCATGCTGACTATGTCTTCTGCACTTCATGCGGGTGACAAAATTCAAATCCACTGCTGACACCAACATCAAAATAACCATGTGACCCCACTAAGAAGCTTTATATTTGATGTAAACTTGAGAAAGACAAAAGTGTAAGGGGAGGATATGCATTATGCAACAACTAACTTTCTCTATAAATTAAAACGTACCACCCAGTTAATGCTACAGGTGGTTATTTTTTGACGGGATGGCGGTAAGGTCAAACAACAAGAGTAGCTGAAACAAAATGCCCTTACCTCAGATCTTTTGTTGCGCAAGCACTCATCATCAGGATTGTCACTGGTGGGGATGTCTAAGGATACAGTAAGGCTGAAGAAAAAAATGCAATGAAGCAGTTGATATTATTGATGAAGAAGAAGGGGCCACGGTCTGTGAACAGTGTGTTTTGGTTCAGTGATAGCTGTGGGAGAGAAGATCTTGATCAGCAACCATCAAAATCATACAATTTCCCGCGATTTGACCTAGCCATCATACAAATCGTGTATGATTTTGACGAGTCACAAAAAAGTGCGAACTACGTAGTGGGTCATGCTTTTTGTGTATCGTTAACCGAGACAGATCAAAATCATACGAAGATTGTATGATTTCTCATAATCTCCGGCCTTGCCCGTTTCTCGGTATTCGCTACCTGTAATGGCCTGCGAAATGGCAATCATAAAACATGAACGTTCATGCGTATTTTTGACATTGAGTGCTTTCTATCTGTATCTTACCTGAGGCAACTCAAGTGATTGAGCTTCTGGTTTAGGAGCAATATTTATGCTCTATAAGGTTGTTTTAATTTTGATATTCCATTTGGCTTCCGTGGAGTGCTCACAGCTTGGGGGGATTTTGGATGGGAAATTTGCTACTGCCTGCACATTTGTTACTATTATTTTTGGTATTCATATAAGTAGTAGACCCTTACATGAATGTTCAAGACATAATTTTCTGGACATTGTTTTCATGAAATAGTCTGGGAGTATTGACACTTTCATGGCTATCCCCCTCCTGTGTATGAAATTTTTAATTAACTAAATTCACTATTACATTTGCTGTGCTGGTGCCCTTCTAGCTTTAGCACATGTCACTGCAGACATGTGTAAAAACTCCACTCCATTGCACTGATGGGATGTACAAGGGTGAATGATCTTTTTAGGGACCAAAGAGGTGGGGGATGTCGTCTTGGGTCTTGTTTTACGATGATTTTTGCATTACCAATTTTTCTTTTTTTCAATGCATGCTTTCAGTCATTTCCCATACTACCCACCTTCACAGAGTACAATCAACCCCTCAAACAGTTGGCCCTTGGAGAACACAGATGAATTCCCCCTTAAATTTTTGGTTAAGATGTGGCCGTAACAACTTGCAGCCACTACCTTTTTCATTTGTCAAATTTTTACTAGACAGCATGTGTTTCCAGTTCCCCCATCTCCACAGACAACAACCAACCCCTCCAAAAGTTTGCCTTGGGTTGTATATGCAAAGAGGCAAGAACCGACCCCCCAAAAGTCTGACTGAGGTTGTGCTGAGTTGAATTGCATTTTTGAATTGGTCAATCCAGTGGGGGAATGACAAAGCTGCTGCCACTTTGATTCTTATGGTGACATGCAGATTTTTTACTTGGTGGGCTCACATTCTTGATCCACAAAGGATTCAACCAGCTGCACCAACATCAATATTCCCATGTCAAGTGACACATAAATGGACAAAAGGTATGGTAGGGGTCCATCATTGATCATTTTCTTATTTGTACAACTTTTGAAGTGAGAGCTCAAATACACATTGCAAGCACCCTTTGTCAATGCAGACCACAACCAATGCCTTGGAACCTACCCCTTTTGTCAATGCAGACCACAACCAACACCTTGGAACCCGAAGGATCATTTTTCAAGAAGGGCCTCAACTTGTGACTGTGCAAGTGATGTGAGTTTGTTTTCGGTCATTCAAAGAACTGGGCTCATGTAGAGTGGCATATGGATGATGTGAGGATGTATTTTCTTGTGAACTGGTAGGGGATACTTGCATTACATAGAGGACCAATTCTATGACTTGCACTGTATACATTTCTACTGGAGCTGTCACTCAAATAATGATTGTATTTGTGAATGAAAAGGGGTAGCATGCTGGGCTAAAGATTGGTTGTTTATAAAAATGACATTTCTTTTGCTGCATGGAGTATTGTTTTTTGAAACCAATGCATAATGGAATTGTGCCCCCCTCAATCAGGTGAAGGGTTGGGTTGACAGGAGGCTAATATTCATAGTATGATAATATAGACTTTTTCACTATGATATTATTTTTACTAGTAAATTAGCATGACCTTGATCTAATCCTAAAAAGGTGTTAGTATTATCAGATATGATAATACTATTTTTTTAAGTTATAATTTCACATAACAATAGTATGACCTAGCAATATTTTTATATAAAATGGGGTATTATAAGGAAACAATGGTTTGAAGAAAGGTAATATCTTACGGTTTTTGTTCATCATGTAAATTGCGTGACCTCGAAGTGCGATCGTAAAAATAATGATATTTACTACGTCATTCAATATACATTACAGGTATTCCATCATACAAACTTTGTATGATATCCCAATACTTTTAAAGGGTGACGAAAAGTCACCCCCTTCGCTGCTGCTAATTCGCAATTTCAAAAGGGTGGCGAAAAGTCACCCTTTTTTAATTACCAGTTCCTCATTAGCTTTGCCTAACATCTGGCGTAAAACATCCCTAGCACAATAATTGCTTCCATTGTCTGTAATGTGCATGATTTACAGCGCCACAGGTAATACCGAATGAACTGTCTTGTTGGAAGCAAAAAAACCAAGGCATAATACAATACAAGTTTGGAATTAGTTTTGAATGGCACACACCGTACTACCTCGCAAAGCGATATCACTTTTTTCATGGGTGGTCAGAGCTCGTAACTACATAGGAATCGTCAATAAAGGGTGACTTACGTGTCACCCTTTTGACAATACGTACAGATATACCGGTGTTCTACATAAAGGGTGACGAAAAGTCACCCTTTTCAGAAGTATTGGGATATTGTCGTTTGTATATCAGGACAAATATCATATTCGTGTATGTGATGAATCTGGCCTTTCTGTGGACAAGCCAAAAATACAAAATTTGTCCGAAGGATCATAATACGATGGGTTTATAATCCGATTTTTACGGTAGATACTACGACGGACTTTTGGCGAAGTTGCCCGTCTTGACGAGGAATCCGTGTTTTCGCAGAAAAAAACGGTACTTTATATACGTAAGTATCGAAGTATGTAAACAAAAATATAATCCTTACAGCGAATCTGAAAATATTACGTAGGAACCACTAAAATGTGCTGTCTTCAACAAGTTTTGACACCGAACAAATCCCGAACAAATCGCGTCGTCACAGGTCGTCGCACTGTAATAACCGGATGGTGCCATTCTTTGCCATTGTTCCGCTTGATGCTCTTATTTTGCGATTCAAGGACACAAAGACACCGTCACTTCTTTGTCATCCTTGGCCCACTCCCTTAAGCAGCACTTCTGAAAAGATACAGCACCCTATCGAACTATCATGAGCGGAATCTGGGCGAAATACAATGCTTTGCTGGAGGCACAGCCTCTACTAACCAAGGCGCTCACCTCGCTTACTGGTTTCACAATCGGAGACATGTGCGTTTGCCGACAACGGCTATCGTTGTGCATTGACAACAACTTATTGCAAACACTCTAACTGCAAATGCTAATTTTTGTATTATCTGCACCTATGGTGTTTTTCTATCCCTCAGCCTTGCCCAAAACTTTGTGAATCAAGATGGCAAGCCCTACGATGTCATGCGTACCGTCCGTCTTGGGTCTTTCGGCTTTTTAATTCACGGAACTACTGGCCATTACTTTTACGGATTCCTTGATTCCAAACTTCCTGGAACTGCTCCCATGACGGTTGCAACTAAGGTTGCTATCGACCAAACTATCTGGAATCCCATTTTTGGTCTCATGTTCTTCGGATATCTAAACGTGGTGGAGGGAAAGTCATTTGAGGATTACAAAAACAAGATCCAGGCAGATTTGAAGACGGCAGTTATGGGTAGTTGGGCTGTTTGGGTCCCCGCTCACACTATCAACTTTGCATTTATTCCCCCCAGTCAGAGGTTGCTGTACATCAATTCTATCCAAATTGGCTACAATGTGTTCTTGAGTTTCCTTGGAAACAAGAAAGTTGAAGCTGCTGATGACAAAAAAGAGACGTAAGGAGGGATTTGTCGCCGTTTGTTTGTCGATACCGTTTTGTGGTTGTGTTGAGGATTTAGCATTATTTAACTTGAAATCTGTTGTTTAGTTGTGGGTTCTACGTTTGGCACTCATTTTTAACGAATCGCGCTAGCATTCTAGACTAGCAGAATGAAAGCACTCTGTGGCTTTGTAAGTAAGTGGCCCACGGAGAAAGAAATTAATGGAACTATTAAGCATCAATAACACTTCTGAGTGCAAAAATCATTACTATGGAAAAATGATTGAGGATGAAACTACGTTGTCCACCCTTGTAAGTCAAGTGGATTGTCATCTTAGCTTGGTTCCTGAATTATCATAGACCACAGTTGAGGTAATGGAACCCTCCGAGGGTTGCGACGGCTTATTAGATTTTTCCGTTGACTGAATGTCCAGTTCATTGTACACTCTCTCATCATGAGAATGAGGCAGTGCATAGTCCGGTTTTAAATCTCTCATACTTTGACATACTTTCAGGCAAGCAATATCGAGGCTGACTTCTTCCCATGGCCCATCGACTCCACGTGGAGCAATTTGATATTTCCCGTTTGACAAAGGAACTGGCTGGTGAATTGCACTATGAGGTCGTCTCAAAAATCTTCCCGGGGGACTTAGGGCTTTGATTTGCATCACCAGCTCGAGTGAGATCGCTCGCTTTTCACTCCCAGATGCCATATCAAATCTGTGTTTTTGTTGTGAAGCAAACGTGCGGAATTTCACATTCCCAATGTAGCTGTTGATAAAAGCTCCTCGGCCAATTAGAACGTCATTAGATGTTGGGGTAATTTTTTCATCGAGCAAATGAAAGTGCTCTGACACTAAGCTTTCGTCTTGAGAGAAATCTGCTGCCAGCACTGATTTCTCCATGTGGGTGATTCGGGGTTCTCCGTCCTGTCAAGAAAACAAGGAAAGAAACATGATATTTCTCGATAATAGCAATCCAGACACAACGAATATCACAATCAATTTAGAACACACCCGTGAGGACTTCTTTTTCTTCGACATGGCACGCAACGCAACCTTATCGGGGCGTTTATGATCTCTTATAACACCACAAGCTTTCTGTATGGCTCTTTCGACACCAACAGGCTTCCAAGGCCCGAGGTGCTTAATCAACGTTTTATTCTTTGCGGTGTACCCCATTGTTCTGAAGTATTGAAGAGAGCTCCCTGTCATTATTTTATCAATGCCTCCCCCTCCATCAAAAGAAGACTGGTACTGCTCGTCGAAAGCAGATTCGGTGGCGCCATCGACACGCTCCAAAAAGCGTCCAGGAGGATCCAATTTTAAGATTTCTTCTACAACACTTGTCGCGATCCATCTTTTATGAGAATTCGTTCCAATGTCAAACTCGGACTTTCGAGACACACACAATTTTCGGAAACGAATGTTTCCAGCATGAGCATTTATTGTTGCCCCGCGTCCACAGAGAACATCATTCTCGTGGTAGCCAAAAACGATTTCGTCTGATGGAGGCGGGTATTTCTTTCGACTTCGTTTGATGCTACTCTTTGGCTGTCGAACACTCTGTTCATATGTTTCGATCTGATCACATTGATTGGTTGCTGCTTCAAAAGTAGCCGTTTTAACTTCGCCTTCGAGCACGGAATCGACAACGACTTCCGATGAATAGGAGTCTAGGGTGTGATCGATAACTTCAGGATCTACAACATACGACGGATCATAGAAGATATCATTGTGATCTTCTTCAGTTTGGCGACCCCGGGGAGAGGGAACGTCAGCGAGGAATTCCGCGCGGGTGCGTTTGTTTTGTTCTTTGGGCGGTTCGTGGCTATTGAATGTGTCCATTCTTTCTTATTCTCAAGTTTGATCTAGGAAGTTTTCTGAGGTAGCAGCTGGTAGCAGCCTTCGGAGCCCGTCACCTCCCACTCATTCATCACGCATGGTTGGAAGGAGTTGGAAGGTTGGAGTGTTAGGCCAAAAGCTTGTCAAAATACAATTGTCAAGCATTTGTTCTTACCACTTTGCGATTCCTTGTCCATCAAAACTTTGACAAGGAACTGTAAACTCGCCATTTTGCAATTCCTGTCCACTGCCCTTTTTTTTAGGGATTCCAATGAAATTTCCTAGATTGGCATCAATCGAGAAGCCCAGCATGATTAATTGTCATCCAACGTTCAGGTCATGACAGAATGGTGTCAATTTGTAATGACATCACGATTCATTTGAATTCTCGGTTGGCTTCAACAAGACATTCCACGATTTGTATTACCATTTGATTTCATCTTGATTTCAATTCCTAGGAATTCTCATGAGTACAGTAACATTTTATATGTAAATGCAATTGCTTAGCAATCGTAATTAGATATCACATGATACTAGATTACAATTGTCAAGCAATTGATATCAGTCACCTCATCTTCCAGAGTGTTATTCCTTAGCAATTGTAATCGTAAACTGACACCCAAAACAATGAGAACACCGATGGATCTCATACTAAGGAAGGATTTCATACAAAAAATAGAACTTACAGTTAGATACGCTTTGGCGCCATATTTTTAGAGTTGCTGCCAAAGTGTAGTAACTCACACAATTTAAATCTAATTACACTGTGGGTGAGGAATGGTTTCGGTTTAGGGGAGTTTACAATTCCTTGTCAAAGTTTTGACGGACAAGGAATCGCAAAGTGATAAGAACAAATGCTTGACAATTGTATTTTGACAAGCTTTTGGCCTAACAGGAGGACCCATGACATCTCCCCCGCTAGAAATTGATCACTATAGTCGTAATGGGTTCAAAACCTCATAGCAGCTAGCATGCTACGTACGAACTAGCTCTAGTTCAGGATAATTTTTGATACATCATACATCATACAGTATGACTAGCAGCCGCTGCAAGATTTTTTAGCAGCAGCGGGAGCCACAAACTGGAAGGGTCTTGCATTGTTAACTAACATGACAGTGACAGTGGAAGCAAAACATGGTCCTCGTAAACGGATGAATGCCTGTACAAGCTCACGTTGCATATCCCAGCTTGTGTCACATGATCTGATAAACTGCCTTTGTTCCTGCTTAGTGACTGCACTCGCGCAGCATGCATTAGAGTGCACCACTCATAAAGAACGTACAAAATGTTATTTTGTTGCAACATACCATTAGAAGTCATCTATGGAGCTTTGTAAATTGAGAATCTGCAAAAAAATTTGTTTAGTACATCAAAATTCAGTACTATTGAAAGCAACGGCATATCTTCCATAAAATTTGATATCACACTAGGGTCCATCAAAAGAATTATACGTGGTCAACTTGTAGGGTTTGCGTTTTGACCATGTTCAATCAAAATTCATTTTTATTCTACTGTTATTATGCACAATCATGTTTAATAAAGCATTAAACTGAACATAACAGTTTTACCCTCAAAAGCCCATGTGGTTCGAGACAGAACAAAAAAGTCTACAATTAAATCTGCTGAGTTGCATAGTGTGTATGATCTTTCAATGTAAGTATGTTTTGCACATTGAACAATGTCCAAGTGTAAGATATGATCTGTGTATGTTGATTTCTTTGTTGCCTTGAGATGGTTCATTCATGAGGTGGCATTTTTGTGTGATCTCAATTTCTGTGTGGCATGTTTGTATCCTTTGTTGTGTGATAGTCCTATTGGTGAATGGTGTGGTTCTTTGTGTGGCATTGATATGGATGTATCATCATCCTTGGTGTGGCATCAATCTTTTATGGGATCGTTCTTGGTTTGGCATTGCTTTAGTATGACAGGGCTGGTTTTGTGTTCTGTGTGACAAAGATGTTTTCCTGCATCTTTTTGTGGTTAATTTAAAACAATACACAATTAATTTGTACTTTACTGTAGACCAGAGGAAGAAAAATGTCTTTTTCTATCATATTTTCTTTCTTGGTTAGCATATCATATATAGGTTTGCACACATGAAAAGGGAACCTTTCTTTCTATTCAATCTCAAAATTTGAAACCATTTGAAGAGTTAGGCGTTTCCCAGTTAGACTCAAAATTTGAAAGAATTTGAAGAGTTGGGCGTTTCCCAGTTAGAATACAGCAGAAGTCAGTTATACTTCTTGGGCAAATCATGCAATCACAAGAATCTTGGCAACAGGACAATTGATATCTTTTTCCTTGTTTGATATGTGGTTGTTTTATATTGACCTAGGTACAGGCCTATATTTTTTGCAACACAGAAACACGAATATGCAGATCGTTTTGTTTCTTTACTATGATTCGGCAATATATGACAAGAGTCTATGCCTAGTAAAAGAGTAAATTTTTTTATTCACTCTAAGGCAATATCGTAACTTTCTGGGCCTATTTAATATTCTTAAGGCATTTTTGTAGCGCAGTCGCTTTGTTCCTTGAATGACCGCGATGGCTGTTGCATGCAAGGAGGCACTTTGAAATTCTTGATTACATGCTGGTCCAATCTAGAGTATATATTTTTTGGATCGCTCTAAGGCAATATTGTAACTATCTGGGCCTATTTAGTATTCTTAAGGCATTTTGTAGTGCGATCGCTTTGTTCCTAAAATGACTGCGATGGCTGTTGCACGAGAGGAGGCACTTTCCAATCAAGTTCACTTCAGTCTTGGTTGAATTTATTGAATACGCATTGGTCCAATCTTGTATCCCAAGTTTACACAACAAAATGAGATCAGAATACACTCCTAACAGAACAAAGCAAAATTTACCAAAACCTCTTGGGAGGAAGATTTCAACTTTCGCAATGAGGGTTTCATGGGGGTCACATGGTCATTTTAATTTGAAATATACCACTTGGGGGTCACGAATGCATTTTAGGCAGGCCAAAGGTAACACAATCTTGTACAGATCAGATTAGTACCATTGATTGCAAAAGGCAATTCCTAGAAGGAACCACAACTAAAAAGAACACAATTACCTAAACTGCCGTGAAGATAGATTTAGACATATTTTTATAGGTACGCACACATGAAAAGATCGTGACTACCTATGCATTTCAAAAACAAGAGAATGATTTATTTACAGGTAAGTTCAGCCAGTTAGTGTATTATTGAACCTAAAATAGCCAAAAGTGAAAAAGTGTCTCATGGAGAAGGAGGAGAAGAAGAACAAAAAATCTCGGTTGCTGACAAGCTAAGATTTTTCAAGAAAAAATCTTGATACTTTAGAGTAGTCTAGCAGCTAGCAAGGTAGCCATAGTGGATATATCCAGATATAACCACTTATGTCCACTTATTAACTAGTAATCGACAAAAAAAATCGGAGGAATCCTTATGACATAAAGAAATGGTCTGTGGAGCTGAAAATTTCTGTTGGCGCCAACAGATCACCCCCAAACCTCCCAAAACTACCCTCCACCAGCACTTTCAGACCACTTCAACATCATCCCAAAGCACCCCAGCTCATCCATCAATACATCAGCCATTTATCTCACCTCTCTTTAGTTTCATGCTCTGGGGCCAGGAAGCAACATACTGACAGATATCCTCTTGAATAATCTCTTACCTGTGAGTTGATTTTTGCTCCCTTCTGCCTCGGAAACCGGTTTGTTTCTCACATCGGCCATCATTGGACTTCGATTCAGATATTTATTGGCTCGAAGTTTGCAGTTGGAGCCATCATCACGGCCCAAAAGCTTGCAGAGATACAGCACTCTCCTGATAGCTGGTTGGAACATAACCATCTGTGAGTTGATTTTTGCCATATGATAATGTGGAACGTACACAGGTCGAAGTTAATTCAGAGACTGATTATGACGGTGCAGACATTGGAAATGGACCGATGGGATGCGGCAGCAGATGTGTGGTGCATCAGTTGATGATTTGGCTTCTGTAGCGCAGAATGCAATATCACAACTTACACAAAAGTGCAGGGGATCAAGTAGCAATAACACAAAATGCAAGTCACTGGGTGAACATTGGTTGACATCACAAAAGCCAGTGACTCCTCCTGCTTTGGCAGATTCCACTGGCATAATGATTGAGAGGAATGTCCACGACAAAATAGAGATTAACGAGGAGGGTAGAGAAAAGAAAGCAGTGGAAGACTACAGAGTTGTTGCAATTTATACTAAAACATACAATAAATGGTTTGTTTGTGAGGTGGGAAGAGAGTTGGTCACCAGACATTCAACATGGGAAGTATAGAGTTCTTTTTCAGAATGATTCAATTTGACCATTTGATGGGGAAGTGGAAGGACTGTATGCCTTTTGAGATTACCAAATGGACAAAGAAGAGTATTTATGAATTCTGTGATGCGGCCAATGTTAATTTATGAGTATGTATGCTTAACTACCTTTGTTACAGTAGTTGTGCTAGAAATTGATGACTAATATAGTCTTTTTGAAAATGGTCTAGCAGCTGCCAATTTCTAGGCAAATAGACTATGGTCATTTGGGGCAGTTTATAGCAGCTAAAATATCTCTATCTAGGATGTCATGGGTCCTGTTGGTATTTTATTGTACAATGAGGGAGCAATGAGGATACAATTACAAGCAGCCGCTGCAAGATTTTTAGCAGCAGGAAGAGCCTACAAACTGGAAGAAGTCTTGTTTCTCTAAATAAAGAGATAACAGTCGAGGTCAGTTAGAACTTTGCTTGCACGGCATGCACGAGGGCAAAATTCAATAAAATTTAAAGGTACAAACACATGAAAACGCAATGATGACCAATGAGTTTCAAACATAAAAATAATTTAATTAAAGGTAAAATTGAGGGTTTTGCAGTTGGTTACCAAAAATAGTCAAGAGTTAAAAAAGTGTCTCATGGAGAAGGAGAAGAAGGAAAAGGAAAAAGAGAAGGAGAAGGAGAAAGAGAAGGAGAAGAACAAAACTCTTGGTTGCTGATAACCTAAGATTTAAAAAATATCTTGATAGGCCAAGTATCTACGGCCAAGAATTCAACATAACATCAAATACTTTCCTTTTTATTTACAAAGAAGAAGTACACAAGTATCTTAAACCTTGGAGGCTCATACAAGATCCAAAAATGCCAGAATTCTGCTGGCATGTTCTACATGCTTGTGCTCCAAAAGCAGCACTATTCTCAGTAGTTTAAATAATATCATAATTTCACCATACTGATCTATAATACAATTTTGTATGTTCTACCTAAACCATTTTTAAGTTTTAGGCTTGGGTCACTATCAATTGATAGACCGTAACGGTGCATGAGTTACACACTCTGTCTGTTGTTGTGAGTCCAACCCACAAGCCATGACACATGGCCTTCAACATGTAGCCATATGTTTCCAGCTGACACAGGTATACTCTGCTCCATCTAGCAGAGTGAGCATGTTGCCTATGTGCACATGCATAAACAGACCACAAATGCTTCTACACGCAAGATGCACAATTAAGCTGTGAGCAGATAACCACTACCATGTCTCTAATCAGCAGCTTAAAAATCACAAACTAGGCTGTCCCGCACAGACTTAAGCCCTAGAGGATGTGAGGTGTGGCCATAGGTTCTAAGACCTAAAAGCCCTTATAGATGTATTGCCTTTCTTAAAAGAGCATGTAAAACATAGAGAAGCGTTTGAGGCTAGAGAACCCGTTTTACAATTGCAGCATGTGGTTAGGTGCTGTCTTAGTGCTCGAACTCACACCCAATATTTTGCACTCACAACAAGTTGTGTGAAAATCAGTCTTTGTGTTCATCATCACACATTCACAACTGTTTTGCAAGCACCACGATGATGTATAAAATGTATTGCTTTGAAACAAGGGAATGAGCAAAGGTATTAAACGACCTTCAAACGTCACATCGGAATTGAATATTAGTTTGAGAAATTTTTGCAAAACAATATTTGAATCTTATTTTAATCTCATTTTGACCACGTAAGTTGGAACTGAATATGTATTTAAATTGTGAGTGCCCACATGTGTGCAAAAGAAGTTGTAAAAAAGTTGTGTAATGGGACCTATCACCACAAATAGTTGTGAGCTCACAACTATTAACATTTGTGTGAGACGTCGTCGAGTTGTGAGTTCAACCCACAAGCCTTGACACATGGCGTTCAACATGTAGTCATATGTTCCTAGCTGACACGGGTATACTCTGCTCCATCTAGCAGAGTGAGCATGTTGCCTATGTGCGCATACCTACACAGACCTCAAATGCTTCTACACGCAAAAGACACAATTAAGCTGTGAGCAGATAACCACTACCATGTCTCTAATCAGCAGCTCAAAAATCACAAACTAGGCTGTCCCGCACAGACTTAAGCCCTAGAGGATGTGAGGTGTGGCCATAGGTTCTAAGACCTAAAAGCCCTTATAGATGTATTGCCTTTCTTAAAAGAGCATGTAAAACAAAGAAAAGCTTTTTAGGCTAGAGAACTCGTTTTACAATTGCAGCATGTGGTTAAGTGCTGTCTTAGTGCTCGAACTCACACCCATTTTTTTGCACTCACAACAAGTTGTGTGAAAATCAGTCTTTGTGTTCATCATCATGCATTCACAACTGTTTTGCGAGCACCATGATGATATATAAAAATGTATTGCTTTGAAACAAGGGAATGAGCAAAGGTATTAAATGACCTTCAAACGTCATAAATACTAGTTTGAGAAGTTTTTGCAAAACAATATTTGAATCTTATTTTAATCTCATTTTGACCACGTAAGTTGGAACTGAATATGTATATAAATTGTGAGTGCCCGCATGTGTGCAAAAGAAGTTGTAGAAAGTTGTGTGATGGGACCTATCATCACAAATAGTTGTGAGCTCACAACTATTAACATCTGTGCGAGACGTCCCCCAGTTGTCAGAAAAGATTGTGTGAAGAAAAGAGTTGGGTCAGAAATCATGGAAATTTTTGTAGGACATTGGGAAATGTGTGCAAAACGGAGTTGTGTAGAGTGCTAAGACAGCAACTCAAAGGACTATCTTAGAGAGATACAAAAGTCCCCCCTTGGTATGTATTACATATATATAGAAAAAAATACTAGAGTCTAGACTACTCCCTAGCTAATTCTACATCTATTTAGGCCTAAAACCAGTACTCTCGACCCCATAAAGGGAAGAGTCACATTAAAATGACAAAACTATCCCCTTGAAGTTCTTGTCCTTCAAGTTAACTCAAGTTTTCAAGTCATTTTGGTTGTTTATGACAAGGTTGCAGCTTGAATAGCACCAGGTTCCAAGATGGGCATAGCTTTATATGTGGGATGAATTGTTTTAGGGCAAGGTCAAGTGCATATTCCAGCAGTGTTGCAAGATATAGAAATATTGCCCAAGTTTGTTCTGAGGATGAGGAGAAGTTTTGTTCAATGAGTCTTTTTTTGAATTCGCAACAGCCAGGATCATATACGAGTTCATCGTTAAGCATAAATTGACAAGACTGGTCGCGGAGCAGCCCCAGAACATGGGAGAGATTGCAGAACAGCCCATCGATGAATGTGGTCTCAATCAGCCTCATGAACGCTATCTCCATTAAAACGATCGTGATTGCTTTGTTCAAGTCCCTATTCCAACAGCTTGATTCTAAGGGTGAGGAGGAGTTGCGACCTAGTAGTTGTTTTCAATTTTGCAACAGCTTGCTTAGCATAAATTGACAAGAATGATCACGGAGCAGCCCCCCAAAAATTGGAATCTCGGAACAGCCCTTTTGGCCAACATGGTCACAGATTATCCTCATGGTTGATTGTTCTATTAAAACCATGTG